>JARHVA010000479.1:1352500-1505000 GCA_037957365.1 Torreya grandis
ATAATTAGAATGTAAACATCCTACTTCTATCTAATATTATTTCTTCATAAATTTCATGAAGTCTTACAATCTCATAAACAAATATTCCCATAAGAATGGATGCATAATCCCTCAAATTTGTAGGTATGAAGTGAGATACCTTTTTAATTTTATCAACCAAAACTATAATTATATCATGTATATTTGGAATTAGGAAATCCTGACATAATTTCCATGGAAACCACTTCTCATTTTCCAATTGGTACATTAAGAGGGTAGAGTTTTCCTCTAAGCTAGAAGTGTTCAACCTTAACTTAATGATATTTGAGGATTTTTTCCACAAAATGAATAACATATTTTTTATTCCATTCCAAAAAGAGTATAATTTCAGCTCATGAACCATTTTTTTCACACCTAGATGTGCATAATAGAGTGCATTTTTCACTTCATCAAATAAATTTAGTCTTAAATTATTTATTGTAGGTATTTAGATCCTACTTTAAAACCTCAAAAGGAGATTTACATCGCAGGTAAAGTCAATTTTTTTACCTTTAGCTATATTTGTATATTTTTATACCATATTTTCAAGTAAAAAAGTTCTTTTGATTTTTTTTAAAGAACTAAATCTTGAAATTCAGGCCTAATTTAGGCTAGAGTAGTAATGCATTATTGTTTGCGAAGGGCATATAAAACTATATTTTTCTTTCCCTTGATGTATTCAATGTAAAAATCATAATACTTGATAAAATAAATACACATCCATTATCTAATGTTCATATTAACCTACATGAGTATGTACTAAAGGTCATAATGATATGATTTTATCACAAAATACTTCCCTAGTAGGTAGTGTTTCCATGTTTTTATTGTGTGTACTAATAGAGAAAGATCCAAATCATGCATAGGGTAGTTAATTTCATAAGTCTTAAGTTTTTATTTATTCATAGGATATAACACACCCATTTTAAGACAACACAATACCTATTCCTTATATATATATATATAGTCTTTGGTACTTGATAATGACAAGCTTGACACACATTTACCATGCATGACTTGAGCACACATAGAATGTCCTAATTATCTCTCCTCTCACACTTTCATGATATATTATGAGTCAACCATTTCATTCTTATATTTTTGAGGTCAACATACCCCCATATTTGAAAAATGAGGACCCTTATTAAAATTTTCAAATTGTGCTATAAATTATGCATTCAACTTGATCAAAATACATTATTGAATATCATGTTTGATATAGTTTAAACTAGTATGTTATCATATAATGTTTATTTGGTCTTATTTAATGTTGCTAACATTTGACTTAGATGTTTCCATCTTGAAATATTCATGAATCTCCATTGAAAGGAACAAGTGTTTAGGGTTTTACACTTCAACATTAATTTGACCCTAGTTGGTTAATTAGCATGGTCTCATTCAAATATTATGCTAACCTTTGCTCCTTAATCAATTAATTGAATCTAATGTTAATCATGTTTAAAACCTTAGTCTATGTTATTTATTCTAAGTCTCTATTTAATAGATTCATATTTTTCCATGGGTCAATTTATTCCATTTTAGACCTAGTTTAATTTTATCTTAAGTTTTAATTGAATTTATTAATTCACAAAGCCTTAGTATAAAATTCATGCTAAGTCTTTATGTATATATATATATATATATATATATATATATATATATATATATATATATCCCAAGCACTTATGTATTTGATTTTATTGTTCACAATTAAAAATTAAATGTAAGAATGATAAGTGTCAAAATCATGGAAGATCAAATCCTAAATCAATGATGAGCAGATGATTTCCCAAAGTCAACAAGTCAGAATACCCCCAGATCAAGATCGATGGTGTATGTTCAATAGTATAAACCCTGATCAATAATCTACATTAAAGATCTAAGTTAACAAGTCAAGGTTAGGATTAATAAATAGTGTTTAATCTTGTAAAATAAAATCTATAGTGAACATAAATTCAAAATGTCAAAGGATACTAAGATCAAATCGAATGGTGATAAGTGTCACACTCATGATGAATCATACACATATCAATGGTCCATGATTAATCAAGTATATAGGCTATAGATCAAATTTCCACATGTGATAAAATGCTTTAAATATCAATGGTACACATTTAATAACTCTAATAAAGATCAATGGTGTGAATAAAATCAAGGAGTCAAAGACCCAAAAATGCATAAAAGGTTGCCATGTGATGGAAAATCATTCAAAAAAATAATATTGTCTATATATTACATAAAAAAGATGTGATGCTACCAAGTGGAATAATCTTGCAAGCTAAGATCAAATATCAATGGTTGCAATGAAAGTTAAAGATGGAAGACCCTCAAAGAGATCAATGACGTTCATTTGATCAACCAAATCAAGATCAACAATATGCATTAAAGTAATACAGATGGATATTGATGGAAAAAGTTTGATCAAGACCCAAGATTATATGAGATGATGACATGTGTCCAAGTGACAATGGTCACATGTTAAAAATAAATAAGCTTCATGATAGAGCAATGCCACATAGGCATACACATTGTATTGGAAGATCATGTGGACCTGAGCATGTGGAAGGTATAAATATGAGATCCAAATGTAATCTAATCCACCAAAACACATAATTAAAACTTTCTTTCCACTATTAAAGCTCTGCTCAAACCTTTAAAAAGCTTTAAAATGTATGAAAATCCCTAAATTGTTCTTGGATTCACTATGTTAAGCTGAGAAGAGTTGAATTATCATTTGCAAAAGGATAATTCAATTGGAATTATATAAATGGTGGAACATGGACATATTTCAAAGCAAGCATTTGAAGTATACCTAACATTAGATACATAAGGCTGAATATTCAAGGATAGAAAATTTGTAGCTACTTCATTGAACATAGGGGATCACAATTGCTCAAGGTTGTTCAAGACAATTGAGAACTAGAGAGTTATAACCATGGAATAAGAGAATAAACTCCTAGAAAAGAGATTCTATAATGAAATTATGGCCATCTAGATGACTAGACTTTATTATGTTGTAGTTAAACTAGAGGTACTCCTTTGTATCGATGTTTTTGGTCCCATTTTCAAAGAAACTAGAATTGAAAAGGGTATGATTATTCATGAATCAAGTCTTAGGAAAATTGCATATATATCTTCTATTTCATTTAAATCTTATTATATGTTTCCTAGGCCCTAGATAGACCTAGATTACATTAATATATGGGCTAAGAAGCACACTATGATGGACATCCTAGCTACGTGGTTAGAAGTAGGTAATCAAGTCATTATAGATCCTATAAAGAAAATCCTAGTAAGTCATTTAGACCTAGAGATAGGATGGTCATGATAATTTTGAATAATTTTTATGATTTTTCCATATTGCTCATGTAGAAATAATATGGGTGCCTATTGTATACTTCATCATTGAAGAAGTGGCAGTTCCTCCATTAGGTGAGGTCATCAGTATTTCCCTAAGTAAGCATAGATATGGGATCAATAATAAGAAGAGAACTGAATTTTACATGATTTATTATTTATTATATGCCTTATATGTCACCATTGAGATCCCCAATAAAAGAGAATGGTCTCCTAATGGTACCCAAACTATATCCTAGTATAACTCCAAATTGCACATCTATAAGTATAAAAACCATATCTAGTTCATATGTGATTGTGTTTACCCTACATTGAGTTAATCAATTGATGGAATTCACATGATGAGGGTGATCCCTCTAATAAAGGAGTCTATTGAATTAATAGGAGACATAAGGTTATACCCTGATTGCATAAATATAAGGATTAAAAGAACCTAAATTGCCCCTTCCAAACTACCAGTACTTAGCAAAATAAGAGGTGGCATATCAATTATTCAATGGGATAGATGGAATTTGTAAAACTAAGAGAAAATTACTTATAAATAGTTTTCTTATGACAATTTTCAAGACTATTTTTAGATAATGGGATCATATTAAGGCTACATCAAACAATAGATTATCTTTCAACTTGTAGATTGATGATGATAGACAATGTGACCCCTATAGAAGGGTAAAGGAACATACGAGGATTAAAAATATTTTGAATGTGAATTATGAGCATGAGACCCATGTATTTGATTTTATATACACTAAGTCATCCACATATTTGAGGTCACTAGAAGATTGAAAAAGCATAATGTCAAGCTTGAGTCTAGATTGAGTAAGGATCAAAATATGGAGGACAGGTGGTAGCTAGGCCCTAGGATATCATATAATTGATGTTAGTTCTTCTAATATTCCCTCAGTAGATACACAAGTAGAGCATAGACTAGAAGAGAGAAGACTAGCTTAGATTAATTCTAGTTCATTAGTTCTTGAATCTTCCAGAACTACAGAGTAAGATTTACTTCAACATGAGGTTCATATGATATCTCTAGATCCTCATGATTCTATTGTGGATGCATTAAGGATTTTATATATGACATATGATATAGATTCATATTCAAAAGAGGTAAAGGTTGAGGAGACCATAGAGGAAAAGGGAAAAGAGAAAGTATTGGATTTGATAATCATTGATCCTCCTAAGAGGAAAGTTGAGGTAAAATTGGTCAAAAGGCAAATAAAGATAAGGTGGCCATCACACCATTTTTGGAAGATGTCAACTTGTTCAGTGAGGAGAACATCATATATTGACCACCTATTATTCAATGATTCATTTATGAACCAAGGCTAGAAAAACTACCTACTGCATACCATCCATGGGATCTAGTAAAGGATACTAACATCCTTAAGTAACAAGAATTGAAGTGATGTACCATATATTTTTAATAAGAAGTAAAGAGATTGAATACTCTAATCCAATCAATTGATATACAAAAAGGGGTGCTAAGTAAGTAAATGGGCCAATAATCAATTGGAATTAGATATGGATCATTTACCATAGGCTTTTAAAGAGTGACTAAGACACTAGTTATAGAAGGTGGTGAAGAGGTTGTATACCAAATGGTGTAGCCTTTGACTCATTTAACTTAGAATAAAGGATAGAGACTAGGGGAGGATCCAATATTTGAAGAAGATGTCCTAGATTTAGCATAATCTCAGGCACAAAGGTTATAAGCTACCATCAAAGGATTGGAGTAAGAAAATAATAACCTAGAAGAGTAGTCCATCCTATTAGTTCTAGGGAACATTGTTAAAAAACTTTGAAGTAGCTATTTATAAAAAAAATTGGTTCTTTGAATTCAATAAGATATAAATAGGATATAGTAAGAAAATAGATTACTACGGATATGAACCAAATTAATCAATGGAAAGGTTTATATAATAAGTTAAAAGCATTGGTAAAGGTATTGATGGAAGATCAGATTCTTAATTTCAAAACAATTATCCCATCACACCTCAACATGGCCATGATTATCTTGATGGAGAAGATCAGGGATGTGAATAAGTGATCTACAAGAATGGAAAGTATATCAACAAACTTCAAGCAATTAAAATATAAAATGGTGTAGGTACTAGGAAGCTTAATCAAGGATCCAACCATCATTATACCTATAGGCTTCATAAATGATGAGGAGTTCCAACACAAGGCTTCTCAATTCATCCAAGAAGTGAAGAATAAAATCCAAGGCACTACAAGGGCATATAATAAAAGAATCTTGGACATAATCCTATCTTCAAAGGATAAAATTAGTAATGCCAAAAGTATTAAAGAAGCCTTGGGAAAAGCTAATAAAGACTTCAAAGAGTTGGAAGGGAAAGAAGAGGAACTTTTCATGGAACCAATTATCAACTTCAAGTTAATTGGTGAACAACATGACAAATCTATGAAGCTCCTAGAGTAAAGTAGAAGGTTGTAACTAGAGGAGCATCCCAAAATTAATTGAGATGACTTAATATATTCTTTTGTAATAAAACCATGTAAATAATTTTAGAAGGAATATTCTATTTTATAAAATCATGTGCTATTTGTAATGCACGTGGATTTTAGGTTAGTTATATTTGATAGATATCATTGATTATAGAATGTTGTAAGACAATTGTCTTGCACACTTATCTCATTCTCATTTGATATGACTAACTAACATACCTCATAGGTTGTCTATATAAGGGGTATTGTCATTTGTAAAAGGGGAGGAAAATTTTTAGACAAAAAAATTAGTGTAAATTTTGGAGCAAGTAATGCAAGCAATAGAATTATACAAATATTTCCTCATATTTGTTTGTGTGTTATCATGGATGCTTCCTCATCTTTCTAGTTTGTTATTCATATTTAAATTGTTTTTGTGAATTCTAGATGTGCATATGTTAATATAGAGTTGTCAATTTGAGCTTATGATAGGTTGATTGAAAGATTTTATATTCATTTCATTTTCATTGATTTACTTGAATATGTGCTAATGCAATTTTTTTGTTGAAGTCAATCTTTAAAGTGAACTTGATTTATTATTTACATTGTTTTAATTATCCTTAGATATTTTCCTAGTATGTGATAGGATATGTGCTTTTAGAAATTTCATGTCATACACTGGTTTGATTAGATGTCTTTGATGAAATTTAATTTTTTTCAATGTCTTAACTAAAGATTAGTAACATCATTCTTTCTACCCTACCCTACCTTTTTCTCATTTTTGATCAAATCATTGTAACTTAGAATTTCATTGTAAATATTCATACTAGGTTAGGTTTTAGACATAGTTTTTGATCATTGTTCACTATAATTAGTTAAAATAACCTTTCAAATTTCACAATATTTAGGACCACAATTACTCCCATTAACCACTTGTATCATTTTTTGTGAAATAGTCAAATAGCTTGGCCATTACTCCACCATAGATCTTAGGAAGATCACAACTAGAAACTCATGAACAAGATTCTTGGATTATTAAAATGAGAAATGTTTTCAACACTATGTAGAATCATATGATACACTTACATGCATAAATAAGTGGGTTCCACTGGTGCTATAAGGAGGGCTTGAGGTAAATATTTATGAATTTGAAGTTTCTTAATCTAATTTTGGTGAATCATGTTCAAAGATCAATTGATCCTTTGCATATTTGTGTTTTTCTTAGCTTAATTATGTAAATATCATTGATATTCATGGTTTTAAACTAGTATTTAGGCTTATTTAGCTAAATATTATTGCTCTTTTAAAATCTATCTATGATTGTTGCAAATGTTGCCTAAGCTTTGTAAATTTGACATGTTCAAGGTTAATGATAGAAATTTTATTCAAATATTAGTATATTATTTACAAATTTAGGTTTATTTGATCTTAGAGGTGTAAATATCATTGATTTTCACAAGTTTGGATGTATCTTTATGCTAATATAGTTAAAGATAGTCATTCTTTGAATTAATTTATGCAAAGTTGCTTGAACATAGAAATTTTAAATGTGCAAATCTACTTGTCAGTAAGAATTTAATTATTATTTGAAATAATTAAACTGAGGATCATTCATCTTTATAAAGATAGAGTTTCTAAGTTGTATTTTGAATAGGAATTAGAATATACAAGCTAGAACTACCATGAATAAGAACTAGGTCAAGGTCTGAGACAAGGATCCCTCTTATTTCCTTAAAATTACATAGAAAGATGAGCAAATAAATATAAATGTAGGATTTCAAAATCTTAGCCCACTTCACCTATTTTTGTTGTTGCATTCAACCCTCATCAAAGTACAGCTTGGTTGGTTGGATGTTTTATCAATGTGCTTGGTCAAGTACATGACTTACCAAGAAATATTTGTCTTCATTTAGTCCTATGGGTGTTGTTGCTACAGAAGAACATATCAAGTCCTTTAAAGTTTCCCTAGAATTGTTAAATGTTGTCTTGAAGATGTTGCATGTAGGTTGTTTCCTTTTACCTTTAGAAATTTAGCATATGATTGGTGTCTTAATAGTCTTAAAAATTACATCACTAGTTGTAATGATTTCAACAACTATTTCTTTGATCAATTTTGAAAGATCATCAGTCCTTGTGTCATTTATCAACAATTCACTATGGTTAAGAGGGATTCAAATGAAACCATTAGAGATTTAAATGCTAGACTCCAAAAGCTATATAGCAGAACTATAGCTCCCTATAGACCTAATGAAGACTTAGCTTTAGATATTTATAAGGATGCTTTATATCTAATAACCTCTATATTTCTGAAAAGATTTGTTAGGGTCATAAATACTTTAGCCTTAGACTATGTTGAAGCTCTACAAATTAATGATCAAATGCAAACCCAAGGACAATTGGCATATATTATCCCTAAAATTAATTCCAATTCTCATGCATTCAATGTCATCCAAAATTCCAATCAAAACATGCCTTCTCTAAATCAATCTCTAGTGCTTAACCAATTACCGTTGAGTCATGCTCATCCTAGTCAAAACCTAGGATTGGTGAATAACCCTCAAAATGGATCCCATCCCAAAAACTAGCAAGCCATGGTGACAATATATTGTACTAGTGCTCAAATACATAATTAAAAGGCACCTAAGAATTAAAATGACTCCATATTAAAGATGGTTCAAACACTGTGCACTAATTTTCTTCATCTACAAAGACAAGTAGGTAACACAGGGGAGACCTCCAACAAAAAATATTCTTATCAAAATTTTAATAGTCCTACAAATAGGTTTCATAATATTAAAAATAATAATAACAATGAGTCATCTAAGAACAATCCTAAAATAAACATTTGTGATGTAGCTTTAACTGAATATTATAGGGTTCACAACACTGCAAAACATGGTGAGTTGGATTGTATAGATTTTTTGAATGCTTTTGAATTATTTCAAGATGAATAAGATACATTTAAAAATGTGCCTAACATATATAATGTTGTAGGGATGTCTGAATATTTCAAGGCAACTCTCATGGTGGAGACATTTGAATTTCCATTTCAAGAGGAGAATGAACCTAAAGATACTCTAGAGGAGATTCATGGTTTTCAAAAATATCTAAAGAATACTTATCCATTAAAGAATAGAGAAAAAAAGTAACCATTGACAAGTTCTACTCCAAAAAAAATTGATATTCCTCCTGATCCTAAAGTAGATAACAATCCATAACCTCCAAAGGGAAGTAACACTAAAAATAATGTTGATGCATCTAGTTCTTCTACTAGGAGTGGATATAATATAGTAGAGGATATGAAGAAGATTAAAGATAATATAACATTACATGAATTGACTCAGATAACTGAATAAAGAGACTTGTTGCTAGACTCTTTAACCAAGAAGCCTAGTAAATCACAAAAAATTGTAAATGCTAATGTAGAAATGTATAAAAATAAGACTAAAGCCCCATATTTCGTACTAACAATTAGAGTTTTTGGTAAAAACTTACATAATTATCTGTTAGATTCAAGAGCTTCTATAAATATTATGCCAAAAGGTATTTTTGAAAAACTTGGTTTAACCCCCATTAAGTCTAATAAAGTAGTAACTCAGTTAGACAAATCTAAAGTGAAAGTAATTGGTGAATTTTTAAATGTGCATATGTAGCTTGATTTGGAGCCAAGAGTGTAGCAATTCATTGATATTCAAGTTTTAGACATTCTAAATACTTATGGGATGTTTCTTAGTAGAGATTATACCAAATTCTTGAATGGATACATTTCAATTGATTGCTCTCATATGTGGTTGCCATAGAGGGGAGTTCCCAATCAAATTAGTATTAAAATAGAACCAAAGATGAAACACATGATCACTAAATACAATGCAGCCAATGAAAGAGTAAATGTGGTCAATTTTGATTTAAGGGTTTACACCCTTGACATTCCTCAGGTATGTAGTTATAAGTATTCTCATACTATGCCTAGACTTTGGAAGTTATATGTTGATGGTGTTAGATGTAAATCTAGATTTGGATTAAGAATAATTATAATCAATCCCATTGATAAATAATATAATGCTTCTTATAAACTTCAGTTTCCTTGCACTAATAATTTGGAAGAGTATGAAGCATTGATCTTAGGATTACAATTTTATATCAAACACAAGGTTAAATAACGATTAGTGTATGTTGATTTTGAATTAGTGGTCAATCAGGTTAGAAGAAAATATCAATATAAATTGACTTACTTGAATAAATACAAATTTAGATTATGGGATTTTATTGAGTATTTTGATGCTTTTAATATTATTTAAATCCATAGAGAAGGAAACCAGTCTACTGATGATTTATCTTCAAGTATAGCTAACCTAATGCCAAATCAAGCTTTCCAAAGTCTCAATAATGAGTTGATCCCATGCCCCTCTATTCCTGACAATGTTAATCATTTTTAAGTATTTAGTGATGACCAAAAAATCATTGAATTCAAAAAAAAATTAGGATTATTTGAGTTTCATATTAGTGATGAGGTCAATGATAATTATCTTGATAATGATAGAGTTGATGAAAAATTAATGCAACTAAATGAAAACAAGATTCTCAAAGGCATGATAGCCTTAGAAAGGTTGTTTGACAAGGATAATCTAGATGAAACTATTAAATTTCCCAAAGTGAATGGGAAAGATTAAAATATAGTTGACATAGGAACTCAAGGTTAGCCTCAACTAGTAAACATTGGTATAGCATGCACAAATAAAGAATCTAGAAAATATAGAGATTTGCTAACCAAGTAAAAATATGTTATTAAATGGTATTATGAAGACTTGAAGATATTTGATCCTAGAGTTATTACCCATACCATTCCCTTAAAATAAAGTTATAAACCGTTCAGGTAGAAGCAAAGGTGAGTTAACCCTATTTTAGAGCCACTAATCTATAAGGACGTCAAGAAGTTATTAGATGCAAAAATAGTTTTTCCAATTAGATATTCTAGCTGGGTAGCTAATCTAGTACTAGTTAGAAATAAAAATGGAGAGATTATATTATGCATAGAATTTAGGAATTCAAACAAATATTTTGAAAATGATAATTATCCTTTGCCATCTCTTAACTAGGTTATTCAAATTGTTAATGGTTCTAATATGATGTCTTTCTTAGATGGTTTTTCAGGTTATAATCAAGTACTTGTAAACAAGAAAGATACAATGAAGACTACATTTACAACAAAGTGAGGTACTTTTGCCTACAAAATGATGCCTTTTAGACTCATAAATGTAGGAGATAAATATTAAAGAGCTATAGACCATGAATTTCAAGGTCTCATAAGTAAGTATATCATCATATATATGGATGATCTAACTATGTTTTCCAAAAATAGGGAAGATCACATTATGCATTTACAAGTATTTAAATGTTGTAGAAGGTATGGAATTTCCATTAACCCTATGAAGAGTAGATTTTATGTAACTAAATTGAAATTTATAGGATATGTGATAACTAACTATGGAATTTATATAGATCCTGATAGAGTTAATTCCATATCTAAAATAAAACCACTGAATAATAATAAAAATCAAAGTCTTTCTTTGGGAAAATCAATTTTGTAATAAAATGCATTTTTAGTTTTGTAAATATTTTGAAACCACTTAATGACATGCTCAAGAAGTATGAAAAGGTCATATGGAATAAAGAAATAAAGAAGGCCTTTAAAGATATTAAATAAGCAATAGGATAGGCACCAATGTTGATAAGTCCTGATTTCACAAAAGGTTTATTTATCTCTATTATTTTTCTTTTGAACATATTATAGTTGTGTTTCTAACTCAAAAATTTGATAAATGTGATCATCCAATTTCATTTATGAGCAAAAAATTTAAAAAATATAAGTTAAACTATTCTCTAATTGATAAAAAAGCATGTGCTTTGGTTAATGAGCACAAACTTTAAAAATGCTAAGTTAAACTATTCTCTAATTGATAAATAAGCATGTGTTTTGGTTAAAGTAGTCAAAAAAATTTAGACACTATATTATTAGGAATAAAGTGCATGCTATATTACCATACCCTGCTACCAAGCTCATGTTGAGTTAATGTGAATTAGAGGAAAGAATAGGTAAGTGAATGTCTATCCTCCAAGAATATGATCTTGAGATTGAAACTGATAAATTGGTGAGGTGTTAGGGATTGATTCAATTAATTTCTAACACTAAACTTAAATTGAGTATCATGCAAGTTGATCAACAATAATTTTAACCAAATGATTGGTATGATGCTATTATTCATTTATTTATTAATGTTTCTTGTCCTCTAGGATTAAGCAGAGAACATAAAAGAGCTTTAAGGCTCAAAGTAGCTCATTTCTTAATCAAAGATGGGGTACTTTATAGGAATAATTATGAAGGAATATACTTCAGATGTGTTTCAAAAGTAGAATCAGTTGAAATCGTAAGCACCTTTCATGATAAAATTAGGAGTGGACACCCCTCTTGTAAAATAATAGCTTACAAAATCCTAAGGGTGGGATATTATTAGCCAAAAATTTTAAAGGATGCACACAAGAATGTTATATAATGTCATCAATGTCAGATTATCAATACCAAAGAACCAAAATTAGCTATGCCATTGAGGCCAATGTTAATTGACAAACCATTTACTCAATGGGGTTTGGAATTTGTAGGGGTTATTAAACATAATTCTTCATATGGTTACAAGTACATTCTTACTTCCACAAACTATTGTACAAGATGGATAGAGGTATTAGAAACAAATCAATGTAGGATGAAGATGTGATCAAGCTCTTAGGAGAGAGAATTCCTACTATATTTAAGACACTAATATCATTGGTTTGTGATAATGGATCAACATTTACATCCATAGAGATGACTGAGTGGGCCTATGATAACATAATAGATCTCAAGTTTTCATCCAATCATTATCCTTAGGGTAATGAAGTTTCAAAATCAACAAACAAAAAATTGATGAAAGATATCAAGAAATTTTTAGCTTAAGAACCAAGGACATGGCATAAATTACTAAAGTATGCTTTTTAGGTAGACATGACTAGAGTAAAACCAACTCTGAAAGCATCACCATTTCTACTGGTATATAGAAAAGAACCAATCTTTTTAATTACTCTTAAATTACCAACTTAAAATTTTATGCAAGTGTATATGGAAGAAGATCAAGAATATGTTAGTTTTAGGTTACTTGACATTATTCAAATGGAGGATGCAAGAGAAGAAGTCTTTGCTAACTTCAATAGACTTCAAACCATAGTCAAAAGATGGTTTGATAAGTGTTCAAAGATCAAGGTGTTTAAATAGGGATACCTATTTCTCATATGGGACAAAGAATTTCAACCAAAAGGAAAACATTTGAAATTCACTCCTTTGTGGATTTGCCCTTACCAAATTGTTGAGACATTGGGAGACAACACCTTCAAACTCAAAGACTTGTAGTGAGAAGAGTTCACTTTGTCCACCAATGGGAAATACCTCAAGAACTATTTTTCTATTGTTCCACCCCAAGTCTTCATTGAGTAATCTATAAGATTAGTTAGAATTAGTGTAGGTAGGCTTAAATTAGTTTCATATATGCTCTTTGTTTGTAAATAGTGTTTGTGAATATTTATTTGCTTTTTGTGTGTTTGTTTTATATTTTTTGTTCTCTGGATTTCAATAAGTCTTTTCCAAGACATGTATTCAAGCTCCAAATCCATATAAATTCTCAAAATAACTTCACATATCAGGAATGTAAGTATGACTCTTAAACATTGGTAGATTATGGATTTTAGAAATTCTAAGCTTAATGTTATGATTTTGATAAATTAAAGAAGATTAATAAGTAGATTGGTCTCCTAAAAAATCTTAAGATTTGTTTTGGTCTAATCTTGATTTCAATAAATATTGCATGTGGTGGAGTGAAGGTTTGAATTATTATAACAAGGTTATGTTATAACCTAAAGAACATTATTACCTAGGATGAAATTTATGACTAAGGATGATTGTCTAAAAATCAAAGATTTGATGAAGATCCTAAAAAATTGGTTAATTCTAGTTCCCAACCTTTATTATAAATCTAAATTCATTTGAAAAAAATACAAAAATAAAAGTCTTATTGAAAATCTAAAATCTTTCTGAGCAAAGGTGATTCAAGTAACCTCCATCGAGGCTATAGACACCTAGCTTGTACTGGAGTAAGGCCTAGAGTAGAGCCAAAGGTATCTCTATCAAGGCTATGGATGGCTAGTTGGAAGTAGAGAAATGCCTAATCCTTTCCTTTCATATAAATCATGATTCATGATGAATATCTAAATGTGCAACAAGTCTATGTTAATGATTTAGGTCATGAAATATGGATGTTATTCTCTAAATCTCATGGCAATCAGTAAATGAATCAAATCACATACACAACATGGCTATGTTTTGATGTTTAAACTTAATTTTTCATTTTTAAGACTTGTTTTATTCATGAATTAGTCTTAATAATGATACTTGATCATGTGAAATGACTATTCTGTTTGTTATTTTTAACCAGAGTATCCAAATTCTAACATTTTATAATGTTTCCCCTAGAAGTTGCTATTTTTTGAGGTCAACATACCCCCATTTTGAAAAGTGAGGACTCTTATTAAAATTTACAAATTATGCTATAAATTGTGTATTCAACTTGATCATAATCCATTATTGAATATCATGTTTGATCTAGTTTAAATTGGCACGTCAACATATAAGCTTTGTTTAGTCTTATTTAATTTTGCTAACATATGACTTAGATGTTTCCATCTTGTAGGATTCATGTATCTCCATTGAAATGAACAAGTGTTTAGGGTTTTATACTTCAATGTTAATTTAAACCTAGTTGGTTAACTATCATGGTCTCATTCAAATATTATGCTAACCTTTGGTCCCTAATTGATTAATTAAATCTACGTTTAATCATGTTTAAAACTTTAATCTAAGTTCTTTAGATTAAGTCTATAGTAAATAGATTCATACTTTTCCATGAGTAAATTTATTCCATTTTAGACCTAGTTTAATTTTATCCTAAATTTAATTAAATTTATTAATTCATTAAAACCTTAGTCTAAAATTCATGCTAAGTCTTTATCTATATATATATATATATATATATATATATATATATATATATCAATCGCTTATGTCTTTGATTTTGTTATTCACAATTACAAACTAAACATGATAATGATAAGTGGTTCAAACATGGAAGATCAGATCCAAAATCAGTGGTGAGTAGATGATTTCCTAAATTTAAAAAGTTAGAATTCACCCTTGATCAAGATTGATGGTGCATGTTCATACAAATCCTGATCAATGATCTATGTTGAAGCCTAAAGTCAACAAGTCAAGGTCAGGATTGATAGAGCATATTAAATCTTCTAAAAGTAAATCTAAAGTGAGCATAGAGTCAAAATGTCAAAGGATACTAATGGTGACAAATATCACACTCATGACGAACTAGATACAAATCAACAGTCCATAGGTAATTAAGTGGATAGGAGACAAATCAACAATCTATGTGTGATAGTATGTTTCAAAGATCAATGATGTGTGTTTAATCACTCTAATCAATATCAATGGTGCACATTTAATCTTATGGATAAAGATCAATGGTGCAAAGAGAGTTAAGGATTCAAATAGCTTAGATTGCATGAAAGGCTACCACATGGTACAAATTCATTCATCAGATGAAAACTATCTATAAATTACATAGAAAACATGTGATACTTCCAAGTGGCATAATCCCATAAGCCTAGCTCAAATATCAATAACCATGATGAAATCAAGGCCAGAAGACTCTTGAGGAGATCTGTGGCATGAATTTGATAAAGTAAATCAAGATCAACAATGTGTACTCAAGTATTATAGATGGACATCAATGGAGTGATTTTGATCAAGACCCATGATTATACAAGATGATGACATGTGTCTAAGTGACAATGGTCACATTTTAAAAATAAATAAGCTTCATGACAAAGTAATGCCACATAGACATCTATGTCATATTGGAAGATCTTTTGGACCTGAGCACATGGAAGGCATAAATATGAGATCTAAATGTAATTTAAGCCACAAAACACATACTTTAAACTTAATTTCCACCATTAAAGATGTGTTCAAACCTTTAAAAATACTTAGAACATACAAAAAGCCCTAAACTATTTTTGGATTCACTGTGTTAAGCTGGGAAAAGTTGAATTATCAATTAAAAAGGGATAATTAAATTAGAATTATAGCAATGGAGACACATTGACATGTTTCAAAGAAAGTATTCTAACTATACCTAACATTAGATGTAAAAGGTTGAATATTCAAGGACATAGAATTTGTAGTTGGTTCATTAAACACATGGGATCACAATTGATCAAAGTTGTTCTAGATAATTGAGAACCAGGAAGAAGAGAAGATTCTCCCAACAAAGATACTCTATGACAACATTGTAGACATTTAGATGACTGGGCTTCATTATGCTACAACTAAACCAAAGGTACTCCATTATATCAATGTTCTTAGTCCAATTTTCAAAGATACTAGAATTGAAAAGGGTATGATTGTTCATGAATCTAGTCTTAGGAAAATTACATATATCTCTCATGTTGCATTTGAATCTTTTTATAAGTTGCCTAGGCCCTAGGTAGACCTAAATTCCATTAATTCATGGGCTAAGAAGCACACTATGATAGACATCCTAGTTAAGTAGTTAGAATTAGGTAATCAAATCATTATAGATCCTACAAAGAACATGTTCGTAAGTTAATTTAGACCTAGAGTTAAGATTGTCATGATAATGTTAAACAAGTTTTATGGTTTTTCACATACTGCTTATGTAGAACCAATATGGGTGCATATTGTATACTCCATCATTGAAGAAGTGGTGTTTCCTCCATTATGTGCGATCATCAGTATTTATTTAAGTAGATATATGGGATCAAGAATAAGAAGAGCACTAAATTTTACATAATTTATTATTTATTATATTCCTTTTTTTCAACCACCAAGATCCCTAATCAAAGAGAATGGTCTCCTAATGGTTCCCAGACTATATCCTAGTATTACTTCAAATTTCACTTCTATAAATATAGATTCCATCTCTAGTTCATATGTGATTGTGTTTACCCTACAACAAGTCAATCAATTAATGGAATTCCCATGGTGAGGGTGAGTCCTTTAATCAAGATGTCTATTGAATCAATAGGAGAGTGGTTATATCTTGATTTCATATTTATAAGGATTGAAGGAACCCAAAATGTCCCTCTCAAACTACTAGTTAATGTACTTGACAAGTTAGTAGAATAATAGGTGGAATATCAATTGTTTAATGGGATAGATGGAATTTGTAAAACTAAGAGAAAAGGAATTGTACACAATTTTCCTATGACAATTGGCAAGATTGTTTTTAGATAATGGGATCATATTAAGGCTACATCAAAGCATAGATTGTCCTTTAACTTGAAAATTGATGATCATATACAATGAGACCTATATGGTAGGGTAAAGGAACATTTGCGGATCAAATGTATTTTAAATATTCCTTATGAGCATGAGCCCAGTGTTTTTTATGTTATATACACTAAGGCATCCACATATTATGAGTTCACTAGAATATTGAAAGATCATAATATCAAGCCTGAGTCTAAATTGAATAAGGATCAAAATATGGAGCACATGTGGCAACTAGGCCCTAGGTAGTATCATCTAATTGTTGGTTCTTCTAAGCTTCCCTCAATAAATGTACAAGCAAAGCATAAACTAGAAGAGAGAAGGCTAGTTGAAATTGGTTTTAGTTCATTAGTTTCTAAATCTTCTAGAACTACAGAGTAGTATTTACCTCAATAGGAGGTTCATATGATAGCTCTAGATCCTCATGAGTCTTTTGAGGATGCATTAAGGAAGCTATCTATGACATATGATATAGATTCAAACGTAGAAGAGGAAAATATTGAGGAGACCATAAAGGAAAAGGTAAAAGAGAATACTAAATTTTATGATCATTGATCCTCTTAATAGGAAAGCTGAGGATAAAATTAGTCAAAAGTCAAAGAAAGCTAAAGAGGTCATCACACCACCTTTGGAACATGTCAAATTATTCATTGAGGAGAACATCTATATGGACCACCTATTCTTGAATGGTTCATTTATGAACCAAGTTTAGAAAATCTACATATTGCATACCATCCATGGGCTTTTGTAAAGGCTAATAACATCTCTATGTAATAATAATTAAATCCATGGATCATAACTTTGTAAGAAGAAGAAGAAAACTAATTGGTTACTTCAAGGTAGTCAGTTGAAATACAAATAAGGGTGTGAATTAATCAAATGGGCCAATCATCAGTTAGAGTTAGATATTATCCAGTTACCATAATCTTGGAAAGAGTGACTGAGACACTAGTTATGGAAGGCGGTGAAGAATTTATGCACCAAAAGGTGGAGCCTTTGACTCATTTAACTTAGAAGAAAGGATAGAGACTAGGAGAGGATCCAATATTTAAAGAAGATGTCCTAGATTTAGCACAATCTTAGGTAGAGAGGTTGCAAGTTACCATTAAAGGTCTGAATCAAGAAAAGAACCTATAAGAGTAGTCCATCTATTAGTTCCAAGGAACATTGTTAATAGATTTGAAGCAACTATTTATGAAACATTTGGTTATTTGAAGTCAATAAGATATAAATAGGATATAGTAAGCAAACAAAGTACTATGGATATGAACCAAATTAATCAATGGCAAGGTTCATACAATAAGGTAAAAGCATTGGTAAAGGTGTTGATGGAAGGTCGAATTCTTGAATTCAAAACAATTAACCCATCAAGCCTAAACATGGACATGATTATCTTGATGGAAAATATTAGGGATGTGAATAAGTCATCTACAAGCATGGAAAGTATATCAAAAAACTTCAAATAATTGGAAGATAGAATGGTGTAGGTACTTACAAGCTTGATTAACAATCTAACCATCATTAGTCCTATAGGCTTGATAACTGATGATGAGTTCTAACACAAGGCTACTCAATTCATCCAAGAAGTTAAGAATAAAACCCAAGGCACTATAGGGGTAAATAATAAAAGAATCTTGGACATGATCCTATCTATAGAGGAGAAAATTGGCAATGCTAGAAGCATTAAATAAGCCTTAGATAGAGCTGATAAAGACTTCAAATGGTTGGTAGGACAAGAAGAGAAAATTTGCATGGAACCAATTATCAACTTTAGGTTAATTGATGAGCGACATGATAAAGCCATGAATATCTTGGAGCAAAATCAGAAGGTTACAACTGGAGGAACATCCCAAAGCCAGTTGAGATGACTTAGTATATTATTTTGTAATAAAACCATGTAAATCATTTCAAAAGGAATATTCTATTTTATAAAAGCATGTGTTATTTGTAATGCACATGGCTTGTAGGTTAATTATATTTGACAACTGTCATTAATTCTAAAATGTTGTAGAAAGACAATTATCTTGCACACTTATCTCATTATCATTTGATATGACTAACTGACATACCTCATAGTTTGTCTATATAAGGAGTATTGCCATTTGTAAAAGTAGAGGAAGTTTTTTAGAGAGAAAATTTAGTGTACATTTTGGATCAAGTGATTCAAACAAGGGAATTTTATAATTATTATGTCATATTTTTTTGTGTGTTTGTTATCATGGCTACTTCCTCAGCTTTCTGGTTTGATGTTTAGATTTGAATTATTTTTATAAATTATAGATGTGTATATGTTAATGCAGAGTTGTCAATTTGAGCTTATGCTAGGTTGATTGAAAGATTTTATATTTATTTCATTTTCATTACTTTTCTTGAAGATGTGCTAATGTAATTTTATTGTGGAAGTAAATATTTAAAGTGAATTTGATTTATTATTTGAATGATTTCAATTATCCTTAGACATTTGACTGGTATGTGATAAGATATATGCTTTTTGAAATTTCATGTCATATGCTAGTTTGATTACATGTACTTGATGAGGTTTAATCTTTATCAATATGTCTAAACTGAAGATTAGTAACATCCTTCTTTCTAGTGCTCATCAGCTTGATCTCTCCCCTAGAGTTTAGGATGTTCAACAATTGATTCAAAGGGTCAAAATCCCTCTCTTCCCATGAGAGGATTAAAAATATTGGTGGCCAAATAAGAATGGTTGGTTCTCTATCAAGTCTACTTATCATTTGATAGTCCCTAAGGTTCATAGAAAGGAGATATGGAAAAAAGTTTGGAACCATAAACTTTTACCAAAAATCAACATGTTTTGGTGTTCTTCTGCTCATAACAAAATTTTAACCCAAGACAACTTATTGAAGAGAGGGTTTACCTTGGTCAATAGATGCTATTTGTGCTGCTTAAAAGAGGAAACTATTTCTCATCTTTTCATACACTGTGATTTTGCCCAAGAACTTTGGGACACAATCTTGAATAATTTTGGCATTCAGTGGGTCTATAATGTTGACCTTAAGAAAGTCATTAACAGATGGTATCCTACCCTTTTTCATCCTTGGATATTTGAGTTATGGAAACAAACTCTACCCTATTTGAGCTAGACTTTATGGAAAGAGTGCAACCATAGAATTTTTAGGGATATTGTTAGAGATGCCTCTCAAGTTTTTCATACTTTTGTTAAGACAATATTGGAAAGTGTCACTAATGCCCATATTCGCACTACAAAGAAACCTCTAACTCATGAAGAGGAACAAATTATGGCTAATTGGAAGATCCTAAATCATATTCCTGCTCATAATAATTCTAAAATACTACAGAGACTCAATACTAGATGGAATCCCTTGAAGCCTAACTAGTTGAAACTTAACTTTGATGGGGCCTCTAAGGTTGATGGTAAAGCTAGTGGGGGAGGGATTATAAGAGATGACAAAGGGTGGATGATTGCTATCTATGCTAGTGGAGTGGGCTATTAGAGCAATAATTATGCTGAAGCAACTACTCTTCTATGGGGGATTAAATTGGCTATATCCATTGGTATCAAGAATTTGAGTATCCAAGGGGACTCTAAAATGGTTATTGATGTAGTTAATAATGTATCGATTATTGATATTAAGTTGAAAGATATTATTAGGGATATACAAATTCTCTTTTAGAAGCTTACCAAGGTAGACATCTCACATATTTATTGTGAGGGCAATGGTGTTACCGATGCCCATGCCAATCTTGGCCAACAATATTCAAATTGGTGATGCTAGCACCAAATTGATCACATCCCTTTAAATATTAGGGATCTCTTTCAAAAGGAAGTGGTGTTAAGGATGAGTGTTTTTATATGATTTTCACTTTCACATTCAAAAATAAAATGAGAAACTAAGAGAAATGGTCTAGGGCTAGAAGATACCCGGATGAGGTCTTGCGCACCAAATTTAGATGATAGAAGGAACTCCTCTTTGGTTGTGGAGGATGACACCTGTAGAAAAAAGAAACTGAATGTTGTTGTCAGTCTAGTCACAATCACCAACGTCAGTTAGTCTACCGATGTCGGTTGTAAAGGTCTGCTGACGTCGGTTAGTCTACCGATGTCAATGGAGGTAGTGGTCTCTGTGGCTAGCGTCAGTCGGGGAAGTAGCCTAGGACAAGGTCTGGGCGAGTTTTTGGACTATGGACGGGTCTGAGAAGGGGTCTGGATCTATTTGAATGGTTTGAGAGTCTGGGTCTGGTTGGATGCTCTGTGCAGGGTCTTTGCAGGAAAAAAGAATGCTCTGAAAGGGGGACCAAACAGAAGATAGAGGCAACAGGGAAGAGAGAGTGGTTTGGAAGGGATCTATGGTCTAGTTGATAGTGTGGCTTAGAAGTAATAAATAGAAAACTGATTACAGAGATATTCTAAGCTATTAAAATGACATAAAAGAAGAATACTTACCTCTTACCTGCTGAAGAAGAAGTGTAGGAGGCTTGGTTGCTGATGTACCTATTGTTGATGCTGAGTAGAGTGACTAATGTAGAGTCCCTGCTTGCTGTGTGCCTGAGAGAGGAAGGGAGAGGTATAGTACATGTAGCTAAAGGATTAGTAGTCAGGAGAGAAGAGGATTTATTGATTCACTGATCGGGTCTGTGATTGTCGTTCTGGTTAGGGAGAGAAATTGAGAGAGAGACCAAAAATTGCCTTTAGGCTAGTCTTAAGCAACTGACATCAGCAATCCCACCAGCATTGGTCGACAGGTAACTGACGTCGATAGCTAGAATAATAGCAAAAAGGCTAAAATTAGCCTTTTGCCCATTCTTCCAATATCATGTGTCAATTGGTCATGCAAAAACGATCGAAGGTGGATAAATAAACGTGAGGATTAGTGGAGGGGAAGTTAGAATAGGTCATAGGGTGATAAATGAGGGTATCTTAGGGAAAGGAATCCAAGGAGAGGAGAGGTGGCAAAGGGGGTTTGTTATTAATTTAAAATAGATGATTATTCTAAATTAATAAGGTATAGGTTAGGCATGGTTAGAAGTTAGAAAGGGATCAAGGGGGAGATGAGGAGGATGACCAAGGGAGTAGACACGATTTCGGTGTCTACATTTGCCCATTTTTATTTTGTTGGTTGTTCTTGGCAAACTACAAGACAAAAATAGGAGTTGGTTGCCCCAGGTGTGGGATAAGGTTGATTTTGTCCTATTGGTCATTCAAATGAACTACAAGACAAAAATAGGAGGTTGATTGCACTAGATGTGGGATCAAGTATTCCCCCTCAAAGTGGGAGTCAAGGGAAGAGAACCTAAAATCAGGTGCCAATTTGATAGAAAGATGGATGGAAAGGGTGAAGGTGTGAGTGTGAACGCTACAAAAGTTGTGATTGTGCATATACCACTTCACGAGATGGTCAGGTCAAATTGTCATAGGTCAAGGGTCGAGGAGTACCAAAATTGAAGTAACCGGGCCCCAATATTTAGTCGTAGCTAATTGGGTTATTCAATCTAAGCTGAAGCTCCAATGGTCATCGTGTTCCAAGTATCTCAGGCTCAGGAAGTGCTCTTGGAAAACACAAAAAATGTCACAAGTAGTGGGGATCAACCGTCTTGCGATCCTATACTTGTGAGGGCCAAAATGGGGTCTACAGACAATTTTGCTAATCATTCGTGAGGTAGCATACACGCAAAAACAACCAAGGCAAAGTTGTCTTGGAAGTGGTCAGGGTCAGAGGAGATAGGCATGATCTCCAATGTCATTGGTCAAGGCAGGTCAAGATAGATAATTGGTTGAATGAATGGACGGATGAAGGAATGTGGCCGAGCTAACCTCAAAAGACTGAGTGATGCCTACATAGCCCCTGTTGAAGGGCCTCAGGCCAATGTAGTTTTCCTAAAAGGGAGGAAAAGGGTCGAAGTTATGGATTGTTTTGGTTGAGGTCAAGTCATGTTCAAAAGGAGGTTATAGTTTATCCATCAGGTAGATGAAAAAATGAGGGTGGTTGAGCTAACCCCAAAAGACGTCATGTCATTTGAGTGCTGCCTACATAGCCCCGATCTTAGGGCCTCAAACCAATGTAGTTCAGACTAAGAGACAAAATGGTTGATGATTGGTTTGGTCATGTGTTGAAATGATGAGGATAAGATGATGTTATAGCCTGTTCCATTTTGTGCAATGGTGTATTCTGTAACATTGGTTGAGGGGTCTTTCATCCCTAGCAATTTTCCATATTTGTGATGGATGTATGCTAAAAATGAATTGAGTCTATTTATGCATCAGCAAGTAATGGTTTATGCTTAACATAAATTGTGTGGTCGATAGTTTCCATGTGTATTGGTGTCCATAGAAACTAGTGTGAATGGTTTATGATAATGTTTTGTGGTCTAAAAAAGGTTTGGTTTGGTTGGAAAATGATGTGGTTAAATGTGACCAAAGTGAAAGGCAAATTGTTCTTTCATTGACACAGACCAGAATGATAGCATAGATAGGGGTTGTTAGAACCAAGAGCCCCATTCATGCATTACGTCATTGACCATGGGTTGTGTTAGAGGGGTAATCGAATCACTTTGACATTAAAATGACCTCAAATTCCCTTGAGTATGTTGGGGTGATAAGTAGGATTATGTGATATGAGAGGATGGGGTAACCCTTTTTGGCAGGAATAACCTTGCCCCTTTTATAGGTGACCCAAGAATGACTATAGGCATGTCCATGAATTGATAGCTTGTCAGCCAATTTTTTTTTTTTTGCACAGACTGACCGATGCGGGAAGTCTGCATAGGGATGTTGTTTTGCTTGGTGGTCATTTGTGAAGCTGATCGATGCGGGAAGCTTATAAAAGAACATTGTTTGTAGCAGGATTTAGTCATAGCCATCCTTTGAGGGAGTGGTCTATATTTTTGCTTTATATGTTTTTGATATGTCTTGGCCTAGCTGTCCTTTAAGGGAGTAGTCTGGTAAATACAACAATTACGTAGCTGTCATTCGAGGGAGTAGTCTACATTTAGAGTTTTATGACCTTTGATATGTTAGGTATCCCATTTTTGATAGATTTGGTTGACTGAAGTTTTAGCCATAGATGAGCCTCTAGAGGTTTATGGGTTCCCTTTTATTAGTACAAAGCATTCATGCTTGAAAAAAAGGGTTGACGAATGTTGGGAAATAGGGTTGAAAGGAATAGGAATGACAATGACAAGGGTTGCTTAAGGGACGAGCTCAAGTAAAATGTCAAGTGATTGATTACTCGACTAATAGTAGAATGGTCGTAGATGCAAGGCATTAAAGGGCTCAAGTTTTGATAAGTCCTTGGTCCATGCTTGTGCAATATGATAAGGTCTGAGTCAATTAGGAGCAAATTTGCCCCATTTGCCTCTTCAAGATTGGTCACGTGTTGATTGATGCTGATTGATAGGTTGATGTTTGATTGGAATGATGTTTGGTCGAGGCTTGGTTGATGATTGGTTGATGGTTGGTCAATGGTTGGGTTGAATGTTTGGTCAAGGTTTGGTCGAGATTGGTATTTGGTCGATGATTGGTCGAGACTAGTTGATGCGTGGTTGAGGTTATAATTAAAAGGTTGGTTGAATGGTTGGTCAAGGTTTGGTTGAGGTTTTGTCGATGGTCTAGTTGAGGTTTGGTCAATGGTCTGGTTGAATATTTAGTCGAAGATAGGTTGAATGTTTTGATGAAAAGGTTGGTTGATGTTTGGTCAAAGTCAGGTCAATGCTTGTTTGGTCAAGGCATGGTCGAGGCTTGGTTGAGGCCTAGTCAAGGTTTAGGATTAAAAGAGTGATTGATATTTGGTCGAGACTAGGTCAAAAGGTTGGTCAAGGCTTGGTTGAATATTGAATTCCCCTAGCGGCTAGGGAGAATGTTTGACAGATTGGTCAAGGTCGGTTGAGGCTTGGTAGTCAGATTGACTGTGTTGATGTCAAATAAGGGGGTTAAAGGTGACAAAGGGACCATAGTCTGGCATGGAGATCCTGATTTAGGTGATGAGGTTTGAGAAGCATGGGTCGGTGTTGATGATTTGTCGAAGGGGAGGTTAAGAGGATCCTTGATGAGAAGGGAATACTTTTTCTGGTGTTGTCAAGTGATAGCTTTAAGAGCGCAACAATGCTCAGTGTCATGTCCCTGAGTATGATGATAGTGGAAAAATTTAGAGTTGTCAAACCAAGATGGTCTTGATCTGATAGTTGATGAGTGGGGCGGTGTTGAAGGTTTGTTGATAATATGGTCAAGAAGAGGGGTGTCTTTCTCCAAGCATTGGTGAATGACAACCTTGAGGGCACAACAATGCTCAGTGTCATGCCCAGGTGTGCGATGATACGCACAAATCTAAGTGTTGTCGAACCAAGGTAGTTTTGATCTGAGAGATTAATATGGTTTAAGAGGTGGGAGATTGATGCGAGAAGACTACAACAATTGCCGTAATAGCAAGCCATAAGAACCTGCTAATGGGTTTGTGCATCTTGTTGCAGTGGGGTTTGATGACTTTGGTTTAAGAGGCGTAAGAGGCATTGGTCGTACCATCATTTTCATGGGTGGTGTAGCCACACGTGTAGATGGCACTTTGGTGGTGATAGGCATTGGATGCTTGGGAGGAAATATATGTCTGATGGGTTGAGAGAGTAATGGAGGCAAGTTGCCTCTGTGAGATATGGGAGAAGGAAGCACTCCTATTAAAGTGGATGGATGTGGGCCCAAGATTGAAGGTAATGATGAAGGTGGGGGAGGAGTCCTCTAATGTGGTTTAGTGGCCTTCTTTGGTTTGGGTTGAGGGCCACCATTGTGAGAGGCCAGATTAGATGCGGGTTTGGGTTCAAATGTGGACAGAGGTGAGTGAGATGTAGCAATCTCAGGCAAAAGGCAAGAGGAAACTATGACTGGGTCTTTCTAGATCAAAATGGGTGAAGAGACAGGGTCTTCCCTTGGTGGAGAAGAAAGAGGAGAGTGTGGCTCCTCAAGAGGGTAGAGGGTAGGGATGATTATGCCTTTGACTTGTGGTTGAGGAGTAGGCAAGGTAGGGTCCTCCATTGGGAGGAGGAAGGATGAAGGTGGGGCTAATGGCATAGGTATGGTCAAGGCATCCTCCAATATAAGAGAGGTCGATGGAGGACTAATATGAGAAGAGGATTCTTCTACCTGTGGAAGAGGTTGGTCAGGGATAAGAGAAGAGACAATGTTAACCATGCGTATGTCATGCTCGTGGGAGCCATCGGTCATGGTCTGGACACTGCTGTGGTTAGGAAAGGGATGTCTAAAGATGTTGATGCTTTGATTGGGTGGTGTATTTGGGTTGTCTAAAATGAGGTCACCCTTATCTAGCATGTCTTGAATGATGTTTTTGAAGGTTTGGCAATTGTCGATGTCATGGCCTTTGACACGGTGATAATGACAGAAGTCAGCTTCCCTATACCATGTAGGGAGGGCTTTTGAAGGGTTGAATTGAGGTGGTTGGATTGGAGGGAGATTGAGGATCCCCTACTTGACAAGTTTTTCCAAAATGAAATCATATGATTCTCCAAGTGAAGTGTATGAATGCTGGATGTACCGTTGTTGGAATTGTTTGGTGATGCTTTGAGATGTTGAAGGTTGAGATTGGTTGGTTGTTGTTGAGGATGGTGATCTAACGACCATAGTGTTGGCCACTCCTTTAGAATTGGAGTGGGAAGAAGAAGGTATAGAAGAAGAAGGGTCATTGGCTTTTGCGTTGGTATTATGCAATTTGACCTTATCCTCTTCAATGGCACAGAGTTCAAGCTTTTGGGCCATAGTGAAAGCCTCATTGAAAGTGTAAAATGTTTGAACCCGCAAGGTAAAAGAGATGTGCCTAGCACATGCTCGAGAAAAGAGCTCGATGAGCTCAGGTTGAGGTAAGGAGAAGGAGAGCTGGTTAATCAAGCCTCTCTAACGGGTGACAAAATCGACTATTGATTTGTCATCAAGCTGCCTGATAGAATAGAGGTCTGTGATTGAGACTTTTTGGTTATATTGATTGAAAAATGGTCAAGGAATAATTGGGTGAGTTGGGTGAATGAAAAGATAGAGTGACTGGTAAGAGAGCTGTACTAATCAAGGGCAGGGCCAAAAAGTGACATGGGGAACATGCGTAGAAGTAACACATCATCATGGGCTATGAGATAACAAGCATGTCTGAATGCTCGAAGGTGTTGTTGTGTGTCTTCTTTACTCTGGAAATGAGAAAATTTAGGAAGTTCCCACTGACTGGGATACGGCCAGATTGGGACGGAGGGATGGATGGGTTCATTGCAAATTTGGTCATATGAAGAGACATTGCTTGAACCGGAAATAGAAGCCTCAAGACTAGACATCTTGTCTATCAGCATCTTGATGAGATCGGCCAATGGATTGGCAGGAGGAGTGCCCCCTAAGTTGTAGGGTGCTTGGAAGGTGCTAGAAGAGGCATATGACGTAGTCGGTTGCGCTTGTATAGGCGCAACATATGGGTAACTAGTCATTGGGATAGATGTGGAAGCTAGGGGTGGTTGTGCCATGGAGGTAGAAGGCATAAGGTGACTTGATACCACCAAAGGTGGTTGCATGGTGGCATTGGTAAAAGGGGAGGTAGACACTCCAACATTTATAGGCACAATAGTGTCTGGAGTTGAGACAATCAAGTTTTGGTATGATGTATAACTTGGTTGAATTGCGTGTGGTTGAGGGGGTAATGAAACCCCGATGGAGGTCGGTCCAAAAATAGATGGGGAGGCCAAACTTTACATATTGGCCGTGGTTGGGTTAATGGTTGAGGCAATAGTCTGAGTCATAAAAGGCTGGGTAGCGGATGGTGTTGATGTCATCGCTGCTTCACCTGAAAGGTCTTGCATTTAGTTTCTTGTGAGATAGTGTTGGAGAGCCTTGACGTTGTGGTCAAGGAGTCTCTCAAAGTTTGGGTCCCCTTCGGGGACAATTGAAGGTTGATTGGGAGTTGGTCAGGTAGGAGTTCATTCAGTCTTTGAATGATACTCCATTAGAGGACTAGGCATAGATGGCAAAAGTGGGAGTGGTCGTTGCCTTGCATGGTCAAGAAGATCCTTGGTTTGACTGTGTGTCAAAACCATTCAAGGCATGAGGGGTTAGGTTTTAGAAACTATGTTTTTTAGTTTCAAAAAATAAGGATGGTTGTTGGACAGCAAGAAAGTTGGGTTTTAAGCTTGCTAATTTGAGAAGAAAAGTTTTGATCAAAGACCGATGTCAGTTTAAAAATTGATGTTGGTGACATAGGCTGCTGATGTCAGTCAGATGACCGATGCTAGTGAATAAAGGTTGCCGACATCGGTGGTAAAACTAATGTCAATTACTGTGTTTTTTCAAAAACTCAAAAAATTTGAAAGTTCTTGGAAAAAAAGAAGAAAATGTCCTCACTAGCTCAAAAAACTAGATAGGAACAGAAAAATAGATGAAGACAGGCAGACCCTAAGTGTTAAATCCTAAGAATCAACTTTTAGAATTATGTTGGCTTATGCCTTAGAATGTGTTTGGGAGGTTGGCTTGTAGAGCGGGTCCTAAAAGAGGTAGTCTAAAGATGGTTTTGAGTCAGTTTTGGTGCTCAAGAGTTTGTGTTAGGTTCTGTACTTGGCCTGGTGCTAAGGAGCAAGCTCCCCTCACTTCACAAATCCTAGTGATAAGCTGGGCCCACTTAGCCAGTATATACTTCCCCTAGAGATTATCCTCTACCAGAGAATAAAGTGGGCTTTCCCCTTGGTGGTGAACTCCAAGTGGGATTGCTGGGATGGGTAAGGTATCTGCTGGGTGATGAAATCCCAGTCGGGCCTTGTCTCAAGTAAGTTTTGATGTTTGATTTGTG
The DNA here is from genome assembly GCA_037957365.1 of Torreya grandis. NCBI lineage: Eukaryota > Viridiplantae > Streptophyta > Pinopsida > Cupressales > Taxaceae > Torreya > Torreya grandis. The sequence continues at coordinate 1,381,562 of JARHVA010000479.1, forward strand.
CAAGTGATTTGGTTGTGTAACATAAGTGATCTACAATTAATTCATGATGTAGTTTTTAATTACTAGATGTGGACTAAGTATGCAGTCAAGAAGAAATGAAATTCAATGTATTTTAAGCCCAAATTTAAATGTTAGTTCTTATGAAGACAAGTGAGAAGAGGTTGAAGAGTATGAGTTGACTAGTCTAAGATGCAAGAAGAGAAAGAACAAGAATGATTCTTTTTAATTTTTGCTAACAGTGTCTTTTGGAAGAGATAAAAGAAAGAGGTGAAAAGGAGAAACCTAATGTACCTAAATGAAAAGAAAGAAAAGAACCCAAGGAAGACCCTAGGGTCCCACTGGGTGTGCCAGAATGTTTCTATACAATTTTTGCTTTCACATTCAAAAAGAAAATGAGAAACTAAGAGAAATGGTCTAGGGATAGAAGATACCCAAATGAGGTCTTGCACACCAAATTTAGATGATAAAAGGAACTGCTTTTTGGTTGTGGAGGATGACACCTGTAGAAGAAAGAGACTAAATGTTGTTGTCGGTCTAGTCACAGTCACTGACATTGGTTAGTCTGCCGACATCGGTTGTAAAGGTCTACCAATGGCAGTTAGTCTGTCGACGTCAGTGGAGGCAGTGGTCTCTGTGGCTGATGTCGGTCAGGGAAGTAGCTCGAGACGGGGTCTAGGTGAGTTTTTGGACTATGGACAGGTCTGAGAAGGGGTCTGGATCTGTTTGAATGGTCTGAGAGTCTAGATCTGGTTGGATGCTCTATGCAGGGTCTTTACAAGTAGAAAGAATGCTCTGAAAGGGGGACCAAATAGAAGACAGAGGCAACAGGGAAGAGAGAGTGGTCTAGAAGGGATCTGTGGTTTGGTTGATAGTGTGGATTAGAAGCAATAAAAAGAAAACTGATTACAGAGATATTCTAAGCTATTGAAATGACATAAAAGAAGAATACTTACCTCTTGCCTGCTGAAGAAGTGTAGGAGGCCTGGTTGCTGATGTACCTATTGTTGATGCTAAGTAGAGTGACTGATGTAGTCCCTACTTGCTGTGTGCCTGAGAGAGGAAGGGAGAGGTCTAGTACCTATAGCCAAAGGATTAGCAGTTGGGAGAGAAGAGGATTGATTGATTCACTGATCAGGTCTGTGATTGTCATTCCAGTTGAGGAGAGAAATTGAGAGAGAGAGACCAGAAATCACCTTCAAGCTAGTCTTAAGCAACCGATGTCGGTGATCCAGCTAGTGTCGGCTGATAGGTAATCGATGTTGGCAGTTGGAATAATGGCAAAAAGGCTAAAATTAGCCTTTCGCCCGTTCTTCCAACTGCCTGGGTCAATTGGTCATGCAAAAATAGTCGAAGGTGGATAAATAAACATGAGGATTAGTGGAGGGGAAGTTGGAATAGGTCATAGGGTGATAAATGAGGGTATCCAAGGGAAAGGAATCCAAGGAGAGGAGAGGTGGCAAAGGGGGTTTGTTATTAATTTAAAATAGATGATTATTCTAAATTAATAAGGTATATGTTAGGCATGGTTAGAAGTTAGAAAGGGACCAAGGGGGAGACGAGGAGGATGACCAAGGGAGTAGACAGGATTTTGGTGTCTACAATGAGCCAAATATATTGGAAAGATAGCTCACTTCATAAGTCCTTTTGGAGGGTGCTAACGTGTATCTTGGAATATGGGTCCTTTTGTACTTTTTTTATCATCATTTCCAATTTATTATGCCACTTTGATAAGGCAAGCGAATGGCTTCATCATTATGGAGATCGCCATGAAATTATGTTTAAGCATGGGATGAGTAAGTGTCATCTTTGCATGATGTTTCTAATTATGTGTTGTTTCATCACCATTATCAATATATGTGATTGAGGGATTGAAGTTATTGCAAATATGATAATGAAAATTTGGGATTTTTTTGGTCTATTTTGTAAGTCCAACATGGGTGGTGATAGAATATGAATGGAACCTATTTCTTGTTGCAAGTTCAAAGACAACCCAATGGTCTGGCACTATTACAAAAAGGGTGGGATTAGCCTCTATTTGGAGAGGCTTAATGGGTTTGATGAAAACCTTTCTAAATAATTTGCTAGGTCATGGCTAAACTAGTGAGTCTCTGTGGGGGGAATTAGCTTTGACATTTTAGATAATGTGATTGCTATGGCTACTAACATGTCTAATCAGGGGATTAAATTACAATGGAAAACTAAAATTATGGACCTTTCCAGTCAGAAGCTCTTTCTTGGAGAAGGCAAAGAACTAGTACCCTACCAGGGGGGATTTGATCAAGCCAAGTTGCTCGAGCCTTGGGATAATGTGTGTTTTATCCTCATGAAGTATTTCACTCTAGAGGGGTGCTTCACCAGGTTTTACAACTATCATCTTCCCCTTATAAACCATTTTAGGTGAAATTCTCATGTTAGCTTTCCTTTTTATCTACTTTATTCCCTTGAGCATTCTGTCCTTAGGGTTAGAGCTAAATTGGCTAAGAAACCTGATAAGAATCCTATCCCTCTTCATCAGGGCCTTATTTTTTGTCTTTACAATTTCCATCATGCTCTCGAGCCTTCTAAGGCCATTTAAATTGATAATGGGGAAATTTCTTCTAACCCTAATGCTATCAATGTTGTCTAAGAGCCTTGCCCTTCCCCTATCTCTATTAAGACTAAAGAAGTTTCCTTTTCTACTCATGAGGAGATTCCCATAGACACTCCATGCTCTATTGTGAGCATGAAGTGCAAGAAGAGGAAGACATATTTTGGTGAATTAAGCAATATGGGGAATACTGTGGGGATCCCAAAAAATCCCTGTAGGACCCCTAGGGGTCAAGGTAGTAAGTCTCATTCATCTACTAAGGCTATTAAAGAGGTTTTCTCCTAAGGAGTTAGGTAGTCAGGGTGAATTGCTAGCAAACCTACTCCCAAGGCTAGGTTATCGACTACTCTAAGAGTGCCTCAGATGAATCCATGTAGGATGATGAGGCCAAGGACATGGATGTTCAAGAAATCTCTATAGATATTAAGGGTAAGCAGGAGACTAAAGAATTAGACGCTACTGCTGAGGATGTTGTTGACTTTGTGGAAAAGGCTGGCAAAGTACGAAAGATCTTTATGGAAGAAGATGATGATGAAAATAAAACTAAGGCTAGGTTGGATTCTAAAAGTGTAGTCCTAAGGGGTCACATTTAGAAACTGGAATAGAAATTTTCTACTGTGCTCCAAAATTCTATTTTCCTTAACATGTTTGTGATGTAGGACTTGGGTGCTACTATTACTGTTGAAAATGAGGATAACTTTATGAACTTGGATGATCTTATTAAATCCATGTTTAAGTAAGGAGAGAACCTACCTCCTTAGTTTTTTCTTTTATTTTGATACTCTGCTTTTCTGTTATAACTATCTTAGTTTATAGTTGTGGTTTTCACTATCTGTTAGGTCACAAACTGTGATGTTTCTATTTTAAGGCACCTTTTGTGTTGGTTGACTCTGTGGCTTTTCTACTACTTCTAAGGGTTTAGCCCCTTGTTTAGCTACCTTATATTATCAAAAACATCCTTCTTTCTACCATACCCAACCTTTTTCTCATTTTTGATAAAATCACTATAGCTTATAATTTCATTGTAAATATTCATACTATGTTATGTTTTAGACTTATTTTTTTATCATTATCCACTGGAATTATAAAAAATAACCTTTCATCTTTCACAATATTTAAGACCATGGTTTCTCCCAACAAAAACTTGTATTATTTTTGTGAAATAATCAAATAGATTGGTCGATACTCCACCGTAGATCTTAAGAAGATCCCAATCAGTAACTCATGCACAAAATTCTTCGAGTCTTAAAATGAGAAGTGTTTTCAACACTATGTAGAACCATGTGATACACTTACATGTATCAACACTATTACACACCTAAAAGAATCTTATTGTCTATTTTAAACCTACTAAATATCCTATAGATACATCTCTAGACTCTAATTTAATCTAACCTATACAGAGGTCAGTTTAATTAGTTAAAATCATTACCACCAATTGATATCAACCTACATTGGTCAAAACCAACCCTCTCCCAACAATGAATATTTTATAAAATCAAATCCATCCTTAGGGTAAAACTATTAACCTATAGTTTTAGTGGCATGAATAATTATTTAGTTGGATCCATATATAAAACATCAAGGTCTTATTTAAAAGGGACTTTGGGTACTTATCTAATACACATCTATACACTATTGCAAATTAAGAAAATCTATCATATTCTTCATAATTTTCAAAACTATCACTATAATAAGTCATAAGCTAAGTCTGAAGCTCTCAAAATCCAAGTTAAATTAAGTGTTATCAAGTATGAAATATTATCATTTTTTATATACACATAGTGAAGGATCACATCTATAAAATCACACTAGTTGGGAGAACTATGTGTGGCTTTATTTACCTTCTTAGAGTATTGTTTACATGTGCAATGGTGAATCATTAGGTGGGTGTGATTAGGATCAACTCATCATTGGTTTCTATCCCTCACAAGCACATCTAAGTTTTTAATGAAAATGAGTCTAATTTATATATCTTAACACATCATCAGGATACATGATCATAAAAATAAAAATGAATATAGTCATAAGTGACTATACAATCATTATGCCCTACTTATATTCAAGTTAATACTGACCAACAGGTCAATCTAAAATGATGATAATAACTTGATGTTGTAGAACCCACCCTTTATGAATATAATGAATTATATCCAAAATGAAATGAATCATAGGCCCACTTATGTCTATTTTTCAATTCCAAAATACATTCACAATTAGATAGTCAATTAGAAAATCTAAGTATCTAAATCTCTTTAGTGCTTTCTATATTTAGCATATGCCCTTGTCAAATTATAAGAATCAATATTAGTATGTTACATTCAAATGTATGAATTAATTCCATATTTATTGATCTCAATTATATTTAAAAGTTATATCTTAATTTTATTAATCTAACACATTAATCCAAATCAGGGTAAACCATATTAGTGAACCAACAAATATATTTAACATTCCAAAACCCTAGGTTTTACTTTATGGTTTCATCTTTGTAAGATTTCAAATTTTAACATTAGGGTTTTATTTTTTAAATCTTATTCATGATCAATCCCTAATAATAATACACATTAATCTCAACCATTTTTAATGAACATTACTAGATAACTTAAGTAATTAAATTATGATTTTAATATCATTTAACATGGATAATGTATATTATTTAAATCAATTATGTACGAAAATTGGTAAAAAAGATAAATTTTAAATTCATAATAAGGTTAAAGTTACCAATGAACAACCAAAGAATTATTTCAATCTTATTATTGTAACATCTAGTCTGAGATGCCTATTTTCACTATTAGATGGAAAAAGGCATGCCTGACTCATCTTGTTCCTGCCCCTAATTTTTATAATGTTAAAAATTACCATATCTCTTCTAATATTGGCTCTCATTGTATATTATATCATGTGGTCCATGTTGTTACAAAATTAAAGGGTAAGGTGACCCATCAAGTAGTAAAAACCAAATGACATTACCATATTCATCCTAAACCCCCACCACCACACAAAAAATAAAATAATCAACCCAAGGGTTATAAAATCTTGGATAACCTCAAAAAATACCCATGCTAAAAAAATTATACTAGAATTACTTCAAATAATGACTACTTACAAAGATATTCTTTATGTATAAATGGATGATATAACTTTACCAAATGATGTGGAAGCATCTTATGTTGATTATATTCTCAATAAATTATTATGGACAAAGGAAATAATTTTATTTTAAAAATAATATTTGCTTCCTAAGTACATTATAAAGCAACATCTACCATTATATATTAGATTTTAAGTACAAAAAATATAGTTAGAGACGTTTTGGTGGATAATGGATCAATGCTAAACATTTGTAATATCTCATTTTTTAACATAATCAGTATTCAATAAGAGGATCTTAACTATTTAAATTTGAATATTTGGGGATTTGTAAATATTATATGTAAATTATTAGGATAGACTACATACATATTAATGTGGGACCTCAAACAATAGCCATAGTTTGTCATGTCATGCTTGAATAATTCAATTATACAATTATATTATGGATATAATTGATTCAAAATATGAACGCAATTACTCATATCCTACATGTATGTATAAATTTCATTCATTATGTGTGTGTTTGTGTGTGTGTACATGTGCATGTGTGCACACACATGCATGCATGTGTGTGTGTGTGTGTGTGTGTGTGTGTGTGTGTGTGTGTGTGTGTTTTTTTTTTTTTTTACATAGATGCCTTTTAGATCAAGAATCATTAAAATATTGTGAATTAATCCAACTTTATTATCATTACATTATTCATATGTAACTATATTTTTAAGGCTCCTAACCAATTGATACATAAATATATTCTTCAAATCCAATTTCATCATCATCAACATATCGTTACAATATGGTTTTGGGCTTAAATATCTATAAAAAATGGGATATACATCACATGATTGGGGAAACATGCACAAGGAATTGTTAGCCCCATCCAAGAATATAATAATAAAATATTAAAAAGTCTTATTTATATGAAAAAATAAAAATAAATATCATGAAACGAATAACTAAAAAATACTTATATTTATACATACATTTATATAAAGTGGAGCCATAACTAACATGGGGAGTTCATAACACATATACACTTCAATTGGTATATTTTGAGTTGATTGATGACATATCTTCCATATATATTCTAACATTAGATGAATTTTCAAATAATAAATATCTCCTATAATAACTCAAGGCATAATTAAAACTCCCTTCCTTCTATCATTAGTATAAGTTTCCTCACACAACTATTGCCCAAGCATACTTTGGAGAAAGTGAAGACACTAATGTCCATATCCAAATGGATGGTCTATACACTATTCCTATAACACCATATATGGAAGATAGATTAATTATAATTAATGAAGAGATAATACAATTTCATTGTGGAACATATAAGGATCCAATACCTATACTATTAACAACTTTGCTATAAAAATATGAAGAAAATAAACTTCAACACATTCTACATGACTACCCAAAAATATTTTCATGGGATTACTCAGATATGTTAGGGATTAATCCAAATATCTTATTACATAATATTGTAATTTATCCAAATACCAAGTCAATTCAACAAAATATTTGTAAAATGCATCCCAAAGTTGCATTATTGGTAAAAAATAAATACAAATATTACTAATTGCAATATTCACTTGATCCATTGATTATACTAATTGGGTTGTTAATATAGTACTAGTTATAAATACTAATGGAAAAACTACATATTATTATGACATAAATGAATCTTTTCCAAAAAAAAATCTATTTCCAAACATTAATATGATTGTTGACTTTACAAATGGTTATTAGATGTTATCATTTATGGATAGGTTCTCAATATACAACCAAACCATAATGAATCTATAATATCAACAAAGAAATTCATTTACTATGGCATAGGGAATATTTTGTTATGTGGAAAATCCCTTTAGACTAAGGGTTTTCGGCACTACATGTCAATGATCCATGACCCATATATTTTATGAATATATATATATATATATATATATATATATATATATATATATATATAATATAGTGTAGGACTATGTGGATGAATTAAAAAATCAAAACAATGATAAGATCATTGATGCAGAGCATGTAAAAAATAAAACATCTTGACCTTTGTTTTTTAATTCAACTATGCTTGACAATGAGTTTTGCACTCTCTCTTCAATCAATGGTTCAATGTTTACTTGTGATTGTTATGGTTTCCAGTGAATTTAATTTTTCTTAATAAAGGGTTTCATTAGCCTCACTTTCTTCTCAACAATTCTATCACAACTTTCCACTCTTTAAAACTTTAATTACTCAACTTTGTACACACTTGTTATATACCTTATTCAAAGCTTATCATCCTCCAAGAGATTGAATCTCACTTAATGATCTTATGGTTTTCAAATATTTTAATATTTCTTAATATATTCTATCTTACCTCTCTAATCATTCAACAACTTAACAACATCTCACAATCTCTCATTAACCACTCTGTCCTCTGTAAACTCAGTCCTTCTATCCCTTCTTTAATCCAAATCCTTTTTGTATGGATAGGTACAATTGTAATCTAAAAAACTAATAATGATTCCAAATACCCTTTATTTTATTCTATTCTTTTACCAATTTTTTACCTTCAACTCTTATCTTAAATCACCTTTCAAATCCTCTTTTAGCCCCTGTTTATGCTAATTAGGTATCTTAGGGTTCTTTTCACATACAGTCACTCATTTCTATACATAGATGTATGGTTTCAAAAACAAAATATTATAATCTAATTAATCACCTTGTTACTGAACTTTTCACCAAATTTAAACACATTTGGATGGTTATAAAGGTCTAAAACCTCCAAACCCTAGTGTAGGGTTTTTGATATCTCTACTAGACTCGAGAACACAATAAATCCCACTATAAGCATATTTAAGGGTTTCAAAGTTTTATAATTATTTTTAGGGTCTATATAACATTATATCACCTGTTATAATCCTTATATATTACTTTTCAATCCTCTATCACACTTTACAACATAAAATGCTCTTGATTGGGTCTTAGAATTGTATAACTACATGTCTGGGTCAGGGGTTTCAAACTCTTAGTAATATTACTAACTACACTAAGGTTAAAATTTTTTTTAAGAGATTAAAACAAAGTTACCTAAACATATATTTAGTATATAAACTCATTTTTTTTTCTTTTACTTTCAAGAATCCAACTGCCCAGTCCACTATTATGCTTTTTATAACAAAACCATTTGACTATGCACACAAAGTAACTCTTTACAGGACTTTATCTAAGTTTTACATTATTATACACAATATAAAACAAAAAAAAGTTTCAAATCACATTCAATGGATTATTTTATACTTTTCAAATCATTCTACAATAATTTACCATTCAATGTTTTATTGAATCTTATCTTTTCAAGAAAATCAACACACACGTTTGTGACAAATAAATAGTGCACAATAAAATAGGGTATTTGCTCATCAAACCTATATGAATTTCAAAGTCTATATGAAATTATTTTTAAAACAAATCCACTATAAAATAAAAACCTTTAAATAAAAATAACACTACAGTTCCATTGTCCCTTGGTTTATCAACAAAGTCTGCATACCCAAAAGAGTATCACCCTAAATAGGGATCTATTTAAGTTTTAACTGGTCATAATATGTATTTATTAATAAATATTGGAATTAAAACCTTAAAAACCTCATTAAAAAATATTTATATAATGTTAAGGACAACTCTCATTTTTTTTCATGTATCCAAAGACTCATACAATTTGTAACAAGCATCATCATAGAAAATAGGGTCAAGATTGTTAACATTTCCAATAGGGGTTATTTTATGTGTTCTTACCTCTTCAAGGTTCATTATTAATAAAATAATTTAACATAAATACATCATAAAAAGTTGTAAACAAAATATCTTGCTCATTCCTTGATGAACATTACACATGGATTCATTAAGTGACCTTAACAAGATCTATTTCTCTCTTCTACAATAGAGTTATAAAAATCATCACCATATGTTTATTACCAGTATTTAAATACATTTTATATCCTCTATATTAAAATGGATTATGAATCTCCCAACAAAAACCTAACTCAAGACTCCTAAAAAGGGACATATAACTAATTCTTGCAACTTTTCCCTCTGAATGGTCTCTTGCTTACATTGCACTTTTTTTATGATTTTTATATATTATGACTAATTTGTATCTTGACCTTATAAATAATTAAAATTTTATAAAATTATATAAGGTATAAATCCCCTTTACATGTTACAAATCTCCCACCTTTACAAATTTCACATAAGTCCTCATACAATGGCTTAACAAAATTTGAATTTTCAAATAGAAACATTTTGGTGGGAAAAAGCATAATTTGAATTTTATGCCTCTTTAAACCTACTAGACTTCTCCTATGGATTTAATAAGACCTCTATATCTTGTAATAAATCTACTAAAATAACTTAAGACTATAAATGGATCAACTTGGGATCATCATGGGATTCCCCTACATCAATCATGCTCTAGATTTATGAAATTATTTTAAACATTTATGGAAATACGATGTGTTCTTAAACCTACACAAATATGTATTTTAGGTATATTCATGAAAATTATTAGGTTAAAACATATCTTATTGAGGCATTGAGATAGATCAAAAAAATGTCAAATATGTATTAAACATGCCTCCACCAATAAATACTTGAATCTAGTCACAAGTGCTTAACAATGTTAATTCTTAACACATCCTAAACCACATGACCTACACCAAAACACATGAATATTATTCACCATTTATTTAAACCATTTGTGTGTGTGTGTGTGTGTGTGTGTGTGTGTGTGGGCGTGCACGCGCGCACGTGTGTGTGATTGACCCTTTCTTTTCCATCATTGTTATACAATAAATTCCAAGTTATATTAAAATCTCCTTGTTTCATCCTCAACTTGCTACCATTCTTAAGACATTTGTCCTTAATTCACGAGGGTAGGTCCATACTAGGAATAAAGGTTCACTAATATGGACTTGTCCTTTTGTCATGGCCATGTCCTAATCCAATTAATGACTAGTTTAAAATTTTCAAAATATCAATTTAGGCCTTCCCATAAGTTTCATAAGGTCAGATAAAAGAAATTGACAAAAGGTTTCACTATATAAGCAAATCAAAACCTCATTTCAAATGGACTTGGTTCCTAGATTGGAATTATCATCTATTAAGCACTTATACACTATTGTATATTGATAAAATTTATCCTCTTACTTCCATATTTAAAATTATTTAGAAGGAGTAGACATAGGCCAATTTTAAATCAATTCAAAGCAATTCAAGAGATATCATTGTCACGTATCAAATCCACATTTCTAGTTTCATACATATAATCACATGCCACAATTTCAAAATCATTCTAGTTGGGAAAAATATGTGTGGATTTATTCCCTCTTTGGAGTATCCAAATAAATAGGTAATGGTCAATAGGGTGATTGGGGTTAGATTAGTCCTTTTCACTCCCCTTTTTTATAGGTTTTATTTCTCACAAAGAACTTTAAGTTTTCCAAATAAAAAGAAGGAAAAAAATATCTTTGTGTGGCACAAATAGAATCACAATATCTCATCTTGATTAGTAGATATAGGCATAAAAGGTGTAATAGTCATATATTCATCATAATCAATGTGAGCAAGTCCACAATAAATGGACATGACTAGAATACTAAGTTGTCTACCTTTACTATAATTGTCTAGACATAACCAAAATACTTTGTTCCTTATTCTAAGATTTCATAGTCCTATTTTATGCTAATTTTCATTGTTAGACATCACTAATAGTCAATAGACACTACTAGATTACTAAGTTGTTTGTCTTTGACATATTTGTCTAGATATGTTTATAAAATTTTCCTCTAATCATGAAGTAACATAATATTTCCTTTCATTCATTCACACTATTAGACATCATAAAAAGTCAACATAAAGTCTAGATCTAAGCTAAGTACAATTATTCTTAGTATTTTAAAAAAATATCATATTTCCATATTTATCAAGTTACAATCATAAATTTTTATAACTGTATGTATTTAGCATTAAAATGTTTCTCAAATTTTACACCTATTAAACAAAATTAAATTGTTAATTCAAAATTAAGGAAAAACATAGTGGTGAACTCATACATTTTTGAGATTTTATTTTTTGAATTTTTGTTTTAAAGTTTCAGATTATTTTCTAATTTCTATACATAAATTTTATTTTTATGAGTTGGTTTTCACTTTCAATTTTTTTTTCTTTCTTTTTAGAAACTATGTTCTGATAGCTATAAAATTTATAGTTGGTATTTTTTTAACCTTATATTTATGATATGTGGGGATAGGGTTAATAATATATAAATATTTTAAGCACAAGGTCGATAAACTTATCTATAACAAACCAATTAATTTTAAACTCAAATGAATGCATACTTTGAATTACAATACTGAGATATGATAAATATAAAAAGTATCAAATTTGAAAGATGTTGAATTGATTACAACACCAAAGATAAATGATAGTTAGGATTATTATGAGAAAATATATCTTGACTATAAATAGTTATAAATTATGTAGGATCAATATTATGGATCAATAATTAAATTATAAAAACTGTATTTCTATATTCATGGACACTACCATCAATGCGAGTGGCTAACTATGACATAGGTGTCCAATATAATGGATCTTAATATGACTAGCTTCACTGTTCTAGGTTTTATATCTATTTTTTTAATATATGTAGATTTGGGATAGACACTATCACTCTTTACTAATTGATAAAACCCTATCTCTTCACCCTTATTCACCTTTAGAATGAGTTTGCTAAAAATGGGCTAGTGGGATCATAGTGTCAAGCTGACCTCAATGACCCCTTTACCACTGAGTACTACCTACATAGCTAATACTCCAAGGATGGCCTCAAACTTATGTAGCTCTCCCCTATGTGTGGGAATGTGTGTGCATAATGGTGAAATATACTAAATAAATATGCATATACTGATCTAGCTTGCAATTTTCAAAATATTTATCATGGGATGCTCTTTGAATGCTTTATACCTCTTATATGGCTGCCCCTATGGGTGATACTTTAAATAATGTAACATTCTCTTGGTTACAAGTTGTACACCTTGATTTTGCTTGATCCCACTTTGAGCAATTTGATGGTTTATGACCTATAACTGAGAGCATGTTACAATATAGACAAGTGCATATAATCTAAAATTTGAAATAATTAAAATGCTTAAAAAGAAAGAGAGAAAGGAAGGAGTACTCCTATGTGTTGATGTAATCATGTTTCCTCTTGATGCTTTGAATTGGTAGAAATGCTTCCTTATGAAGAATTAGATTTGGGAGAGGTTTATACATAAACCTTGGAGAATATAAGATAGAGATTAGAAGTCATTATGATTTGAATCCAATGCAATATTGAATTTTGACATGACCATTGAGATTACTAGATCTCAACCACACAACTCAAGTGTGAATGTGTAATCTAGTGAGGGTGAGCAATTTAATCAAATCATATAAATATGGTGATATTAGATTATTTAATCACTCCAACTTATAAATTTGGTGATTTTAAATGATTTAATCACTTTAACCTATAAAATGAACCACTATTATAGTATAAAAATACTTGATAATAATACATCTTGGTGAATAGTATAATTGGTAAATTTTTGGTGAAATAATATGGCATGTGCACCTATAATATTTATTATATAGAGTATATGTGTCATAATTATTTAATATTATATTTCAAATCTATGTAAAATTAGTGCAATGGATAGGATTTTGACCCAAGTGTATATTTGAATCGTGAAACTAAATTGAAAATTATGTAAGTGTGGAGATCATGTATTTGTGACATGCTCCTAATGAATTTTGAAGATACTGAGTAAGTGTGTCAGTGTGGAGGTCATGATTTTATGATATTCCCCCACTAAAATTTGTAAACTATGAAAAATATGGAGTTTGTGCCTCTATGACATGCCCCCACTAATATGCCCCCCTTTGAGGTGAGGGAGATATAAAATGGTAGGGACCTTAACTCAAAATGATATGGTAATTGTATAATATATGTAAGAATCATGTATCATATAATTATAACATATTTAAGTAGATATATCAATGAATCTCATAGTATGTGATCACATCATGTCCTAATATGCATTATATTGATCATGTCAACGTCTAGAGAGTAACAATAAAATATTAGTAAATAATCATGCACACATAAAAGAGAACTCAATTTAATGAAAAATAATGGTCCAAGGAGACCACATACAAGGGTCATCTTCAAATTCCACATGATAAAAAATGATGACATGTTCAAATGTCTAAGCAATATAGAATGACATATTAAAATGTCCAATCAACATACAATGTCATGGGGGCCAATGAGTAAGGAACATTTTTAAATGTTCCACAAACAATATAATAAAAATAAAGAAATACACTCAATGAAGTGATAATTGAATAAATCAAGTATAATCAACTAACATAATCATATCATACTAGTCCCTATATACGTGTTAGTAAAAAATGTTATGTAACATAACATATCGAGTACATTGTGATATACACGAGCATTAATATATATGTGTAAGTGTTATCATATAAGATCAAACATGATAATGTAGAAATGATCATAAAGGATATGTAACATGTATTAATTATGATAAAATAAATAATATTCCCCCAACATACTATATGATGTGTGTAGAGGAGAGATCCAACACTTGTGAGTGCATATATCATGCGTCTACATACACCTGTTTCACACTCAAAGATGTATGGAGCATATGTGTATATATAAATGAAATGATATGTTATCTACTAATATAAAACAAAAAACATAGATGTTAAGAAGCTAATAAAACATGGGAATGCTAAATATTTTTGTATTTATAAATTATTTGAATGTTTTTATATTTTAAAAGAAAATTATAGCCTATGATACCATCAAAGGGATGCTCATAGATGTCTCTAAAATTATAATATGGTACATCAAACTAGTGGTACTACCAAGGAGCATGCATAAGTTTCATATCTATATTTATAAGATATGTAGTACTCTGTGTATGTATAAAAGGACTATGTGGTCATGCAGAAACAATAAAATGAGTATTAGTTCATAGAACTCATTTTTTAGTGCTCTATGACTTCTTTGGGTTATTAGTAACTAAAAATGTTTTGCTTTTTTATGTAACTAAACATGTCATGTAGGTTAGATGATAATTCTATGGAATCTATTGTATATCTTAAGTACAAATACATCTACAGTATGGGACACCTAAGAAATGGGATTCCCATTGCTTACCCTTTTGAGGAGGACTAACATTAGTAGGTTTTATAATTAGTTGTCTTGTAATAAACTTATCTTATTCATGTAGATTTTTATATGTAATTTAATATTTTTGTATAGAAGATATCTAGACTATATGAGGTATTATGCATTGAAGTATGCCAATAGTTCCATATAATGGGTACCCATAATATGGTAGAGGATGTGCATTATACAATGTTTACACTTCTAAAGTTTTCTTAGAGTGATATTGTGGTGTATCATTAAATATTGTTTGGTTTTCATGGTCACTAGGTTGTGACCTTGAATCTTTTAGAATATCATCAAAGGTAAGTTTCTTCTTATCTATGAGATCTTGTATCTTTTATTTTTGATTGTAACATCTATGTGTAGAATGTATGGTGCCTTGGTGATAGTCACAATATGCATTATAATAATATCAATTTGGTATAATTTTACTCATATAAACATCTATAGGAAGAGGGAGAGATATGAAAGGACACTTCACAAGCTTCTTTAGTATTGAAGATGGAGACTCAGGTAATTGTTTAAATTGTCTCTTAGGTGAATTGGATAATCTTTTGGATGAGGTTGACTTACGTAAAGGAACACAATATTTGTTATATTATTATTTTTTAAGTCCTTTTCAAGGGAAATATTATGCTTGGTCCATTTGATGGATTTCAATACAAAGGCCACATATGGTGGCTTCACATTACTTGGAAAGCTTATCATATGTAATGTTCTCAAAATAATATCCTTATATTAGGGGGACTTGTGTAACAAATAATTTTTTTAAATTTTATCAATAACATCATTGGAGTGATTTTTAATATTATATGTTGATGATACCTATTTCATGTATTCCCTTTGGTTTCCTTTATTGTGAATATTATTTGTTATTAATAAAGGAAAGTATTGATTAATGACATCCTTTGAGGGAAACTTTTTGAAATCAAAATGAAAGATATTTTCATTATGGATTAGTGCTTCCAAAATATCCAAAAAATAATCCAATGTTATGTCACTTGGTCCCTAGGATTTTCACATTGCTTCATATAATATATCCTAATAAATAACTGATTATTTTCAAAGGTTCAAAATTAAGATCTTGGTATGTGTATTTATTGATTTCTCAACAAGATCATATCCATTAGATTTTATTACAATTTTAGGCATAAGAGGAAATTTTTTCATATGTTCCATATCATTACAAAATTAATTTCAAATAGAGGTTTTATTTTTATTTTGTTTTAAATCACTCCCTTTTGCTATAGTTCTAATTGATTTAGCCATGTATGAAATATAACAAGCAATGAATACCATTATGTATAGTAGAATGAAGTACATACTAGGTGAATTCATATTAAACATGATTAAATATTTCAGAATAAATGCAAATTGGATATTTAAGATATTTGTAGTTTAGAAATAAAAAAATTAGGAAATCAAGAAACCATAAATCAAACTAGGGTGTGCACAAGGAGACATAAAGGTCGAGTTTACCAAATTTTTAACCTAATTTTTTTTTGTGGGGATAAAGTTAAGAATATATAAATAATTTAATAAAAAGAGTGATAAAATAATATATATCAGGCCAATTAATTGAAAAATTAGATAAATGCATATTCTGATTTAAAATACTAAGATATGATAAATATAGAAAGTACCAAATTTGAAAGAAGCTCAATTGATTGCAATACCAAATAAAAATGATAGTTGGGATTTTTGTGCACAATAATATCTAGAATATAAGCATGGATAAATTATGTAGGATCAATATTCTATATCAATTATTAGATTCTAGAAATTGTAATTTTGTAGTTATGAACATTATCATCAGATCTAAACACTACCATCAATGTTAGTGTCTGACTGTGACATATGTGTCTAGTATGGAATAATGATTGGATCTCGATGAGACAAAATTATTTATTATATGTTTTATATCTCCTTTATATTGATATATGCAAATCTATGATATACATTGTCACCTTTTTCTAATTGATAAAATCTTAGCTCTTCACCATTATTCACCCTTCAAATGAGTTTCCTTAAAATGTGTTAGTTAGATCATGGTGTTGGGCTGACCTTAATTAACCCTCTACAATAGATCAATACATACATATCCAATACTATGAGGAGGTCCTCATAATTATGTAGTTATCCCCTATGTGTGGGAACATGTGTGCATAAGGGTGTAATATAATATATGAAGACACATATGATGATCTATCTTGTAGTTTGAGAAATATCTCTCATGGGATGATATTTGAATCCTTCAGACCTATTATATTACTCGTATTATGATTTAAAAATACATAATAATGAATAGGATAAAATAAATTAGTTTTGGAATTGATTGAATGAGATTTTGTAGGTGTTTGATTGATTTTTGATTGATGAACAATGAGAAGGCTTAGGCTTTTATTTATACCATACCCTTTGAAACTATCTCATGGTAGGATTGAATATAATAAATAGGTTGACCCATAGGTTTTTTCAAAAAAATTAATTTTTATTACTTTTGGAAAATAGACAGTAGATAAGGATTTGGACACTACCATCGATGGTAGTGTCCTTTTATGACTAGTAGTGTTTAAAAGGCTAGAAAATGGGTATGAATCTAAAATTGAAAGTGAAGGAAGTTTATTAGGTTTTAAGATTTGTTTATATTAAATTATACCTATGTCATCAAAATGATATGGATAATACTAATATATAAGCAGTCAGGAATAATGAGATGTTCAATGCAACCCTTTTAGCAATAAAGAGGTCTAGAATTGAAATGTAGAGCTCTGATTGATATTTTTGAAATGTACAAGATTGAGATGCTATAAATATTTAGTTTTATTATATACACTATTATTTTAGGTAAGTTTATGTAATATTAAATTCATCATGTCTATAAATCAATCCTAGCTCAGAGAAGATAGAGCATACCTATACTTTCGATTGGGGATACACTTGTTAAGCAAGAGCATGACCAGTATGGGGATCCACTAGACCCAATTAGGGGTTAATTGTCATAAGACATCATGTTAGGAAGGTTTACAAAGCCTATAGTCTAACATAATAAAAAAATAACCCTAATGGAGTCCTAAGGTTTAAAGCATTCATGTAATCTAATAACAAGAAAGTAAAATCTAATTTAGTGCACACCAAAGCTTGTGGCACAAAATGAGGGTTAGAAACAATAAAACAAACATGTATAGGTAACTTTAATTCAATTAATAATGAGTAACACCCTAATACATAAAATATTAAAGATATTATTATTCGATTCAGCACTTATGCTACTTCTATCTACTAAAAAAGAGGAGAACAAAGTTAGAATATACTTACCTGAACATGAACCTGCTAAGACTCAATCTCTCCCTTGGCCAAAGAGGCTTCACAAGAGGTTATTTTGGTTTTTAAGGATCACTTAGAAAGGCCAAAGCATCCAAGACTTATCCATAACACTATATTCTCTAAATAAGAAACCTAAACTAAGTCTCATCAAGTAGAATGGTGGAAGAGTAGATTGTGAAGTAGCACAAGTGAATAATAACTCTTGATTGCACATATGAATAATGATTGAAATGATATCATATATATAGGTGAATATTTCCCTTATCAAGAATGTCATCTATAGAGGGTTAACCAAGTCAACCCAATGTGTTTTTAGGGACAATTTATGAGGTATGAGCTAGGTCAACCAAAAGGCTAACAAGATAAGAAAGTAAAGAATATCCCTAACATATATTGGGTCAATCTAGTATAACTGACTGAACAAAAGGAGTTTAAAATAAGAAAAGAAGGAATAAAAAGAGGAAAAAACTAGAAGAATACTCAAGGGAGGAGAAACATCTTAACAAATGGTTTTGGGATCTGGTTATATTGATATTAATGTGTAAAAAAGGACAAAAATCCTATGAAACACTAAATGTTTGACCACCCCTTTCTTGGTGCACCCCTTAGGGTGTACACTCAGAGAAATTGAGTCTCGACGGGTTCCTATAAGATGTAAAGCATCACTATGTCATAAAAGTTAAAAATATTATGTGTATACATATGCTCCACTTGAATCTCATCACATGTCACTAAGGTGTAATAGTGTAATACGGGACGGTGCTTCGAGAGGGAACATAGTAACACACAATGTTGATGCTAAAAAAATTTGTATTATTTTAAATAAAAATAAATGAAAGTAAATGAATGAAAGGGAAACTAATCTAGAAAATTAAATAATTGAAAAGTAAGTGTGATGAGTACCTTGACTTACCTTTATCATGGGATGGTTTTCTACTATGTTTCTAGTTTTGATTATGTAGGGCATAAAGATTGATTTTGACAAACCCAATAATGCAAAACTAAAGAGCAAAAACAAATAAATACAAAAAAATCCAAGATAGTTGGTACGATTAGGATAGGACATACTTGGGAAATTTGGCAAGCTAGGGTGACATGTGATATGTTAGACTAAATGACCAAGTTAAATAACAAGAGTAAATCAGGTAACCAAAAAGCCAAGGCTACTAAATATCGAAAAACCTAAACAAGCTATCCTTAAGTAAGAAAGGCAAACTCACCAAGTCAAACCAAGGATATATTTCAAACATGATGGCAAAATAAATAAATAAAATGAATGGTAAAATACTAAACAAAAATGGTAAAACAACATTGATGAGTGAGTATTAACAATCCATATCTTACTCAATAATGGATAAAGGGTACAAACTCAAGTGTCCATAACAAAAAGATAGAAAAATCATGATAAATGGTAAAAGGAAAGTAAATTAAGTGTATAAAATGTAAAATTATGGTGTAAATAGAGAAGAATCCATAATTGCTCAAACATGTTATTTTTCTCTAAGGATAGATAAAACTAAAACAAAGTAGTGTTAGCATGCTTTTAAGAGGTGAAGAAGAAAGAATTAAAGAAGATAAAATAGATTTGGAATCACAATTTGTATATTAATGGGGGAAAATTAAATGGGTGGAAGGGAGAATGAAAGAAAAATAAATTTAGAATAACTCTTTATCAAAATCAAGACACTTAAATTAGGTTTGTCAAAACAAGAGGACCTTTGACTTTAAGGACTATGAAGAACTTCTCTTAGCTACACAAGTCTTGAGTTAATAAATGGAGTTTAAAGATCATCCCATTAAGGATAAATGCATGAAAATTAAAATGGACCTACCTCCACATTATGTGTTCCTTGTTCTTTAGGACCCCTTACAGAGTCATTAGTCTACTATAAAGATTGGGTACTTACATGAGAAAGTAGGTAGCACTAGAGAGTTTTTTTAAATCCCTTATTCTAATATACTAGCCTACCACACCCCAAAGGACCTTAGCTCTATGTGAGGCCAACCATAGAGTTTAATATTTTATTAGAGAGAGGAGATGTGCTTGTAATCATGTCTTTTGGGGTGTGAATTTGAATTTTGAAATTTGTATGTTGCCTTTTAGATATCATTGCCTTTTGTTTTCAAATGATTTGGATTTTAACTTTCTTAATGGATTTTTAAGATTCCTCCTCCATACGGATTTATAAAACCAAACATGGGTGATAAATATGAATTTCATTTAAATACTTGGGACAAGCTTGCTAAAACAAAGAACTTTTTAGAGCGTGGGGTCTAAGAGTCTCATAAATCTAGGTGAAGTAAAAGTGCTATCTTGACTTTGACCTTGTTTTATCCAATGTGGAGATGAAATAAAAGAGAAATCAAGAGGAATGACACATGGGACAATTTAAATTAATTAAAATCACAAAAAATGTGGCAAAGGGAAAATAAGGATACAATGATAATAAAGTGTGATTCCTTATCATAAGAAAGAGGGAAATGGAAGAAAACATGCTAACATAGTATGTTGTGCAGATTTCATTTTAGTAAAAGAAGAAAAAGCTAAAGTTGAGAACAAGGATCAAGAACATGAAAATATGGTAATTTTATGAAAATGGTTGGGTCCTACCCATAGTCTTACAAAACAACTAATAAAATAGAGACCCACAAGGGTCCTAACAAGCAAGAGAAAAGTAAAGTGAGGTAAGAAAAGAAATAGTAGTATTTTGTGAGGGATGTTGGCTCTTATAAATGGTCTTACAAAGTAATTCACAAAATAAAAACCCAAATGATGCCAAAATAGCATTGGCAAACAAAAACAATGAAAGATAAAAATAGATAAAAGATGGTTTTGTGAGGAATGTTAGGTCATATCCATGGTCTTACAAAGCACCTCAGAAAATAAAAACCCAAGGGGTGAGAAAAACAAGAGAAAATGAAAGAAGATAAAGAATACTAAGGTACATAAAGAAACCAAAAAGACTAAAAGGAAGGACTGAAGTTTTGTGAAAGGAAGGAAACTACTATAGAGGGAAAGACCCATTCTTAAGTAACTTGCAAAAACTATTAGATAAATATAGATAGAAAACATGACAAGAAGGAAATATTTAGGCAAAGTATTTTTTAAGGAATTAAGAATTGGTGGGCTCTTTGAAAACATGGCCTTCATTAGTTTGAAGATGGTATGTTCTTGGACCAAGTATGTTTTAAACTAAATATGGGCCCCAAAATTTGTGGTTGTATTTACCTTATTTATCATGGGTGTAATATAATTTAAGGACAAGATCACCAACATTAAAAGTGAAAACTTTAACACATATGTTATGTTGTCTAGGCATACAAGCCTTGTATTGGTG
This sequence comes from Torreya grandis, assembly GCA_037957365.1. Lineage (NCBI taxonomy): Eukaryota > Viridiplantae > Streptophyta > Pinopsida > Cupressales > Taxaceae > Torreya > Torreya grandis. Next base: position 1,403,217 of record JARHVA010000479.1, read on the forward strand.
GTTATGTTGCAAGGCAAAAAGATGGCATTCATCAAGAAGATCAAGGGCATGAAGGTGAGCTTCATGTAATTCTTCATCAGGATTAATGCCATGAAGAGATATATGAAGAGAGGGAAGCTCAACTTCTAAAGGAAGAACTGACTTATAACCATAAACTAGAGAAAATGGAGTTTCCTTAGTGGTAATATATATGATAGTTTGATAGGCCCAAATTTTAGGATAAAGATGAATATTCCAATCCATACAGGTTTCATGAATTGTCTTTTGGAGAATTTTGTTAAGAATTTTATTAGTGGCCTCAGCTTAACCATTGTATTGTGGATGATAAGGCATGGAAAATTTATGATTGATTTTGAATCAATTTCAAAGTTGTTTAACATGTTTATTTTTGAAATTACCACCATTATCTAAAATGATGGTATGGCGAACACCAAAGCAAAAAATAATTTTGTTAAGAATAAATTTGGAAATAGTAAGACTAGTAATATTAACGATGGGCATGGCTTCTACTCACTTGGTAAAATATACAATATTGGTGATGATAAATATATGCCATCTTGGGAGTGAGGAAATTTACCAATGATATCGAATCCCCATGTGGAAAATGGCCATAGAGACTCAATAGTTTGAAGTTAGATAGGAGGTAAATGGATAAGATCATTATGAAGCTAACAAGGAGTACACTTCTTAGCATATTCAATTGCATCCTTTTCAAGAGTAGGCCAAAATTAACCCATATGTAAGCATTTGCGGGTTATATCATGACTGCTACAGTGACCACCGCAAGTGTCCCTATGTTCTTATTCAAGAAGAGGAGGGAATTAATATTGCATAACACAATAGAGCAAGGTATCTTTAGCATTGTGATAATAAAGGATGTTTTCTTAAAATACATGCGTGAAATATTGTTTACAAATGCATGTCTTTTCATGAGAGTCTAAATTAGGAGGATAAGTTTGGTGTTCTAGGAACTGAATGATATCTTTATACCAAGGGCTTTATCTAATGGTAATATCCTCAATATGATAAATGAGTGAATCTGGTGGTTGAATTAAATATGGAGATTTTATTATTTGTATAATAAAATAAGGATCAGAAAGAACTTGATGTGGATGAAATAGAAAAGTTGAAGAGGCAAGAGAATCAGTAATGGAATTTTGATCTCTAAGAATAAGATCAATAGTGAAAGAGATAAAATCCTTGGTAAGAGTGGTTTCAATTTGATGATAGGTGATAAGTTTTTCACTTTTGCACTAATAGTCACCATTAACTTGACAACAAATAAGTTGAGGTCTCCTAAAGCTTGAAGGTATTGAATGTTTAAATTAAGAGTAAATCTCATGCCTACGATAAGAGCTTCATACTTGGCCATATTATTGGTGACATCAAAGGTGAAATTAAAAGCTAAAGGAATGATTTTACCAAGAGTACTTGTGAGAATGTAACTTACCCTAACTCCTTGAAGGCATTTAACACCATAAAAGTGAAGGGTCCAAGTATCCTCATGCAAGTCAACATTGATTTCAAAAAGTTGTTTAACATGTTTATTTTTGAAATTACCACCATTATCTAAAATGATGGTATGGGGAACATCAAAGCAAAAAATAATTTGGTTAAGAATAAATTTGGAAATAGTAAGACTAGTAATATTAACGATGGGCATGGCTTCTACCCACTTGGTAAAATATTCAATATTGGTGATGATAAATATATGACATCTTGGGAGTGAGGAAATTTACCAATGATATCGAATCCCCATGTGGAAAATGGCCATAGAGACTCAATAGTTTGAAGTTAGATAGGAGGTGAATGGATAAGATCATTATGAAGCTAACAAGAAGTACACTTCTTAGCATATTCAATTGCATCCTTTTCAAGAGTAGACTAAAATTAACCCATACATAAGCATTTGCAGGTTATATCATGACTGCTACAGTGACCACCGCAAATGTCCCCATGTTCTTATTCAAGAAGAGGAAGGACTTAATATTGCATAACACAATAGAGCAAGGTATCTTTAGCATTGTGATAATAAAGGATGTTTTCTTAAAATGCATGTGTGAAAGCTTGTTTACAAATGCATGTCTTTTCATGAGAGTCTAAATTAGAAGGATAAGTTTGGTGTTCTAGGAACTGAATGATGTCTTTATACCAAGGGCTTTATCTAATGGTAATATCCTCAATATGACAAATGAGTGAATCTAGTGGTTGAATTAAATATGGATATTTTATTATTTGTATAATAAAATAAGTATAAAAAATAACTTGATGTGGATGAAATAGAAAAGTTGAAGAGGCAAGAGAATCAGTAATGGAATTCTGATCTCTAAGAATAGGCTCAATAGTGAAAGATAAAATCCTTGGTAAGAGTGGTTTCAATTTGATGATAGGTGATAAGTTTTTCAATTTTACACTGATAGTCACCATTAACTTGAAAAAAAATAAGTTGAGGTCTCCTAAAGCTTGAAGGTATTGAATGTTTAAATTAAGAGTAAATCTCATGCCTAAGATAAGATCTTCATACTTGGCCATATTATTGGTGACATCAAAGGTGAAATGAAAAGCTAAAGGAATGATTTTACCAAGAGTACTTGTGAGAATGTAACTTACCCTAACTCCTTGAAGGCATTTAACACCATCAAAGTGAAGGGTCCAAGTATCCTCATGCAAGTCAACATTGATTTCAAAAAGTTCTTCAATAACTGATTCTAGTTTAATAATATTAGAGGGAGTGGAAGACTCTTTAATATTATTGGCTTCAATATTAGTGGTAAAGCTATGAAAGTAATCTTCAAGAGAGATAGCTTGATTAAGACCTTCAATGTAAAGAATATTTTTATCTAGAAGGTCATCTTGAAGGTAAAAGTGGCTAGAATGGGAGTTATAGCAAGTTAGTTAGCTATTACTTAACCTTTAATATCTTTTTGAGTGATAATGTAAAGATCAAATTCCATAAGGAGGACCATCAATTTGCCAATTCCATCTCTAAGAAGAAAGGCTTTGGAGAAGAAATGATGAAGGGGGTCAAAATGAACAATGACATAATTAGTTTTATAAATCATATAATGACAAATCTTTTTAGCTAAAAAATAGATAATGAGGCAATCGTGTTCAATTTTGGTATAACATGTTTCATATTTGATGAGACCTTGACTAATGTAGTAGATAACATACTCTCTTCTTATATCATCTTTTTGGGCAAGCATTACCCTAACTAAAATTTGGAAGAAGTGTATATAATTAAAGGTTTATTGTTGGAAGGAGGATGAAGTGTAGGTGGATGAAGTAAGAACTCTTTCATCTTATCAAAGGATTTTTGACATTGATCCATCCCTTCTAAAGTAGTAATTTTCTTGAGAAGGGAATTGATGGAGTGAATTAAATATGCTATTTCAAGGATGAATAATCTAATTTCCCCAAGCTTGCCTAAATAAGTATGAATGTTAGTAATAGAACAAGGAATAGGCATGTTGATGATAACACTAATTTTAGAAGGATCAACACCAATGCCACATAGAGAGAATATAAATCTTAACAATTTTTCCATATGTGACTCCAAAGACACATTTTTAAGGACTAAGTCTAACTTTATATTTAAGGAGATGGTCAAAGATGATAGCAAGATCAAAAAGATGATTATTACGATGTTTGGATTTAGTAATGAGATCATCCACATAAGTTTCAATAATTTTGTGAATGAGATCATGAAATATGTGAGTCTTTACACATTAGTAAGTGGCTCTAAAATTTTTGAGACTAAATGGAATTTTGACATAGCAATAAGTTCCCCATTCCATGGTGAAAGTAGTCTTATATTGGTCTTCAGGAGTGATATGAATCTAATTGTATATTTATAAACCATCGATAAGAAATAACATTTCATAACTAGTCATGGAATTGATGATAACATCTATTAAAATTAAAGGGAATTTGTCCTTGGGATAATAAATATTAAGGTTTTGAGAAAATCAAGACAAATGCAAATAACCATAGTGACTTTCTTCTGAATGGGAACAATGTTGGAAACCCTTTCTGAATAATCTACTAGTTTAATAAATTTAGCATCGAGTAATTTGATGATTTCCTTATGACATAAGGTTGAAACTTCAGGCATAAATTTTTATTTCTTTTAACATATAGGTTTGGCATTAGAAAAATTAATGATATTATGTACCACAATGCGAGGTTCAATTTTAGGCATGCCCTCATAGGAAGAAGCAAAAGCTCCATGATATTTGTCAGAGAATAAGCTAAAATTATCATATTTAGTAGGTGAAAGTTCTCGAGAAATTTTAATCAATCATGGAAAATATGGGGTACCATATTCGATGCAAGTATTTTATTTGATAAGCATGGCATTGTCATATTGAAAGTGGTATGGTGCATTAGGTAAAGCTGAAATTCGATTTGTTTTAGGATCAATGCTAGCAACAAAGTTATTGAAGGAAGGATTTTTAGTTTTAAAGTTTCCAAGTTTATGATGTTGCAAAGGAAGTTGAGGTTCTTGGGCATGAATCAACTCAATAATAGATTCATCATTAGGCAAGGTGGGAAGAGGACCATAATATTTGACATCTATTTCAAGATCAAGAACTAGATTTCCATGGTTATCATACTCAGAATGAATCTGATGGACATCGATTACCTTGGCATCTACTATAATTTTAGAAGAAAAAGAAGTAGATGGAATATAAGAGATTGGTATATTAGTGAATTAAATGATGGGAGAATGATTGGATGAAATGATTGGATCCAAAATTGTAGGATCTTCTAGAGATTCAAAAGGCATAATTTGTTCTGCCACCCAAGGGGTATCAATAAGAGGAGGATTGATAAGAGGCACATGACCCTCAAGATCTAAGGTAAGATCAATAGAAATGGTATGCATATCATAATTAATAGCATGGATTTGGGCTAAAGTTATCTAGTAATGATAGACATCCAAGTCTCTATATTGAGCTTGGGACATGATATAGTTATCATCATATGTTAGAGAAATCATATAAGATTGAGAATCAGGGGGAGTTTCAGAAGGTGAAATCTCAATATTATTGAATGTATGAGGAGACATGATGAGATGATATTGAAATAATTTATCCACTCTAAAATCACTGAAAGTAAAGGCATCTTCTTGCAAAAAAGGCTCTTGAGCATTGTATGGAGATGAAAGTCAGTAATCTCATCAATAAGAGGAATAGTATGGTCTCTTGGTAATAAAGAGGGAGGAAGCCATTGTGAAATATATAGAGGTAACTTGGTAGTATTTTAAGTGTGTTACAATTCATTGGGTTGATTATCATTAGAATCCATAAGATTAACTTGTAGATCATGACTCATGTTAATGAACATGGGTAAAGGAGCATTATTAATTTTAGGATTTATAGGAATAAGATATTAAAGTTTAGGATTAGGAAGCTAAATGCGTCATGGATTGGTATTATCTTCATGCTTGTACTATTTTCCATTATGTAAGAATTTAATACATTGACTACCGAAAGAAGCAATGGCCCTCATTTAATGAGTCCATGGATGATCATGAAGGATATTGTAAGATAAAGGGAGATCAACGGCCATAAGCTTGGATTGAATGGTATTAGGTCCTATGGTTAATGGAAGCCAAATACAACCAACTGGATTTTGATTTATCTTATGAAACCCACAAAAAGTAAGACAATTTTTCTTGAGATAATCCTTATTATAACCAAGTATTGTATAAGACACAAGGATGTTATATTAATACCAAAGCCTTCATCAACTAAGACTTTTTGGATAAGGGTGGTATTAATGTATATTTTAATAAAGAGTGGTGGATCATTGACACAAAAAATAAATTCATTGTTGATCATGTCCTCTTCAAGAAAATCAATATAAGGCTTGGAAGAAGTACACAAATTTTTAATGGTATTGACATTAGTAGGCTGAGAATAAATAGAAGGTGGTTCTTCATCTATGGAGGATGATAAGATGAAGTGTGAACCAAATCCATAAGAGGAATTTTACAAGACATAGAGTTGAGCCCTTTAAGAAAATTCTAATGAGATTTAGAAGAATGAGCATGAGTTTTAGAAGGTAAATTAGTTTTGGAAGGTATAGATGTAGTTGGAGGATCGAAAGGAAGAAGTTGTTCCTTAGGTGCTTCTAAATCAACATTAGAGGTGGTAGTATCTTTAATACATTCTTTTAAAGATGGATTTTTAGGCTTGGTAATGAGATCTTTATGAGTCAGTTTATGATAATGATTGATCTTGGTAGTGTTGACATATTGAGATTTGTTATAATATTGATCATAATTGTCATAAACATCCTTAACATTTTCTTGATTATTAGAAGAATAATTCTGGTTATTGGAGGTAGAAGTTTTAAAATTTTGTCATTTTTTATAAGTAGTAGTGTATTTTTGATTTCAAAGATTGATCATAGCTTCATGATTTAATGAATCACCAAGCATATAGGAGACAAAAAACTTATTTATCCCTTTACAAGATTCATGAGAATGCCCAATGTCAGCATGGAACCAACAAAATAGATTAGGGTCATACCACTTGGGAGGAGCATTGGGATAGATGAAAGGTTTAAAGGGTGGTAAAAATGGTTTCATTTGCTAAAATGAAAGAAGTGTATGAGAAGGTGAAGGAATATTAGTTTTGGTAACCCCTTGTTTGATATGTAGAGTAATACTAGTGATAGCATTAGACATTTGGAAATATCCTTTATGAATTTTAGGTTTAGGTTTGAATTTCTTCATGAGAAAGTCTTGACACTTAGTTTGATCAATAGATTCATTAAGTGTTTGAGGAACAAAGGTTTGAACCTTATATTGAAGAGTAGGAGTCAAAGAAGTGATAAAGAGTTTGAATAGATTATCATCATTCATGTTATGATTATATTTATGAGCTAAATATTTCCATCTTTTGATAAAATCATGAGTTGATTCAGTTGGAGATTGCTTAACATTGATGAAGTGGCTAAGACAATTTTTAGGAAGATCATTATGTTGAAACTCTTTAATCAAAAGATCAACCAAATATTCAAGTTGCCTAATAGATTGTTGGGGATGTTGATTATACCATTCTAATACATCACCAGTAAAAGTTTTGATTAAGATTTTAGTAGTGGTGAATGTATTAGTTTGGATCCACTCTTTGTAAAGGTTACCAAAATATTTAAGAAATGAATCAAGTTCTTTAGTCCCATCATATTTGATAGTTAAATATATGTTACCAATATCAATGGAAATAATGAAGGGAGATAAAGGATTATTTTGAATGGTTTGAAGTATCTTGTTATTCATTATGGGTTGAGGAATAACATTACCTAAGGCATCCCTAAGAGGTGGAGGAATATAGTTAGGATTAACTTGAGGATGCAAAGTTGGAAGTTGATTAGACACATTGATTAAGTGTTGTTAAAGATACATCATTTTCTTGGTATTTAAATTTTGCATAATGTTCATTTGTTGAATGGCTTGGGATAAAATTTGGGTTGTATCGGGAGGTAGGTTGGTGTTTTTAGGAACACTCCCCATATTGGTATTAGGGGGAGGATTGCTAGAAGAAAGATTACGAGTGAGATTGTTAAGTAAACTTGTATCAATCACTCCCACACTAGTTTAAAGATTTTGAGAAGTTTTTTAGTGAGTATATAAAGGATTATATCCATTAACTTCATCTTGAGGTGTTATTTGCACTGTGTTATAGTTCATAAATGATGGAGGAGAAGAGGTGCCCCAAGAGTGATGGTGCTCATGGGAGGAAAAGATAATAATAAATAAACATCCCATATAGTATCTAAATGGATTTAAGCTATCCAAGAAGATTTTGATATGATATTTTATTTTGATGGAAGAGAGATGAATAAAATATAAAATTAGAAGTATAAAGAATTAGATTAACAAATAGGGAAAGTAAAAGATAGTATAGGGACAATTGGGTCGATTTGGTACAAAAATAAGGCATATAAAATGTATAAGGTTGACTGTGTTAATATATTACATTGAATAGAGTTAGGAAAAATATGGAAAAAAGAGATACAAACTATACAGGGTCGACTGGGTTGATCTAGTATAATGAACATGGGCTAAAAAAGACAGGGTCAATTGAGTCAATCCAGTATAGTAGACATGGATAAAGAGAAATATGGTAAAAAATTATTATCTGAAGATAATTTTTTTAGCTAAACTAGGAAAGTAATATTTGAAAGGAAACAAACAGTTAATTGGATCAATGTTGGCCAATCCAATTGAAGCACATAAAATAAAACCTTGCTACACTACCTAACTCAAGTTTTTCCACACAAAATTGAACAAAGAGAAGAGACAATTAATTGGTCAACCTTATTGTTAATTACATTACTAATAAATGGTTTTAATGTGATTGGAAGATGGTTTTAAGGTACTAGATAACAATCTAAAGATGGTTTCAAGTACTTTGGGTTGAAAGGGACTATAGTGGCAATGATATAGGCTTAGTATTGGGGCCTACCCCCTCAATTCACACACCATAATGATAAGGGTGTTGAGTGATTAGTAAAAATATACCATTAACCATACTTTATACTTGACCAGAGCATCAAGTTAGCTTCCCCTTTGGTGATGAAATTTGAGTAGGTTAGCCTAGGGTAGACAAAATGTTAAAGTGATTATTTATGTTTTTGTGATTTAGCTATGTGTGCATAAAATAAAAATAGTGAAACTAAGTGATTAATTTAAAAATACCTAAATTAGACTATGTGAACTATTCTAAGCATGAAAGCAATAGGGAAAGAAAGGGTGAACTAAGTACTAATAGATATGAGTTTAATTCCAATTTGAAACAAGGTATAGTATTGACACTAGATATATGAAATATATAATAGGGTCGATAGGGTTAAACTTGTATTATGAAACCAAAGTCTTAAAATGAACTGGGTCGATAGTGTTGATCCAGTTATTTTAGATAACACATATAACATAGAATTGGTTCAGTAATGATGATCTAATTTACTATGCAAGGGTAGTTTTAAAGACTACAAACTATGAAAGGAAAGATATAAAAGAGAGAAATAGAGATGTAGAAATAAATCTTGGTGGATCAGATATACAATGAAGGAAAAATGCTAATGAAGAACCTTGCAGTATGCTTGAGAAACCTATAAACTAGGTTGACAAAATTGATCAAACTATATAGGAACCTACTAAAAAAGTGCTAAAACTATAATGGGTCAACTAAGTTGACATAGTAGGATGAATTAAATGTCTACAAGGCTAGAAATTTATACTAGGTCAATTGGGTTGATCCAGCTACCTGTTCTTAGAAACATGTGCATAGAGAAAAATAGTTGGGTTGACAAAATCAATCCAATATGTCAAAATATATGATTAAAATGATGATCAAAAGAATGAAAAAGTGAAAGAAATTTTTCAAGGGTTAGTTTCATGTCAGGTTCACTAGAATGTATGTAATCAAAAATGCATCATGTCTATAAATCAATCCTAGCTCAGCGAAGATAGAGCATACCTACACTTCTGATTGGGAATATACTTATTAAGCAAGAGCATGACCAATATGGGGTTCTGATACACCTAATTAGGGGATCACTTGTCATAACACATCATGCTAGGAAGGGTTCTAAAGCCTACAGTCTAACACAATCACATAGTAACCCTAATGGAGTCCTAAGGTTTAAAGAATTCAATTATTCTAATAACAAGAAAGTAGAATCTAATCTGGTGCACATCAAATCTTGTGGCATAAAGTGGGGATCAAAAACAATAAAACAAACATGTATATGGATATTCAATTAAAGTAAGTATGAGTAATCCCTAATACATAAAATATGAAAGATAGTATTATTTGAGCCAACACTAATGCTACTTATATCTACTAAAAGAGAGGAAAACAAAGTTAGAATATACTTACCTGAATGTGAACCCATCGAGACTCAATATCTACCTTGACTAAAGAGGCTTTGCAAGAGGTTGTTGTGGTTTATAAGGATCACTAAGAAATCCCAAAGCATCTAAGACTTATTTACAAGACTAGATTCTCCAAATAAGAAACCTAAACTAAGTCTCCTCAAGTAGAATGGTGAAAGAGTAGATTGTGAAGAAGCACGAGTGAATAATAACTCTTAATTGCACATATGAATAATGACTAAAATTATCTTATATATATATATATATATATATATATATATATATATATATATATATATATATATATATATATATATATATATATATATATATATATATATATATATATATATATATATATATATATATATATATATATAAGTGAATCTTTCCCTAAATCCTTCTGAGAACATTAGCTGTATAAGGTCGACCTAGTAAACCCAATGTGTTTTTAGAGATAATTTACTAGGTCTAAGCTAGGTCAGCCAAAGGGCTAACAAGCTAAGAAAGCAAAGAATACCCCTAAACTATATTGGGTCAACCTAGTTGACCCAATACAGTTGATTGACCAAAAGTAGTTTAAGATAAGAAAAAGAGGAATGGAAAGAGGAATAGACTATAGGAATACTCAAGGGAGGAGAAGTAGCTTAGGGAATGGTTTTAGGATTTGGTTAGATTGGTAATAATGTGGAAAAAAGGGATAAAAATCCTATGAAGCAACAAAGGTCTACCCACCCCTTTCTTGATGCACCCCTTAGGGAATGCACTCACAGAGATTGAGTCTCGATGGGTTTCTACAATATGTAAAGCATCATTATGTGATAAAAAGTTAAAAATGTTTTATGTATATAGTAAGGTGGTCTAAAGTTTTACCTAGGCCATGGTGTGAAGGGAACTAAATTAATACTCAATCCATTTGAAAATAATATATGGATTTTAGTTTCCATATAAATCACATTAAATAATAAATTCCTAATTTTGTTTTATTTTTAAACCATACGAAACCTTTTAACCATTTATTTTTGACATGCACTAATAATTAGTTAGCCCTGAGAAATTAATCTTAACATGCCCTAGAGATAAGATTGTGTGCCTAAGAGATGGTGGAATCTAGATACACATAATATTTTTTAAATTTATCATTTATTTATGTTTCCTCTCTTGTAGGAGCCTATCAATTTTTAATATCTATAAGTGCATGCCTAAAAGGGTGCATCAAGAAAGGGGTGGGAATACCTTTGGTGCTTCCTAATATTGTTGGTCCCTATACCATTACCTAAAACCATTAAAAGATACTTTTATTCAAATCCCTAAGAAATTAAAACCATTTTATCAACTCCTCTAAGTAATCCATCTTATAAAATAATCCCTAACTAAGAAAACACCCCCTTTTCTTCATTTTCATATTATGTCGACCTATTTGATCTTTTAGGAATTGAACACATGTTACATAAATCCATTGGCCTAGCTGACCTAGTTTGATACCTAACAACTATATTTCCCACTAAATAAGATCGACTTGGTTTACCTTGTCGTTTAAATTCTTGAGAGGGTTTGGGGTCAATATTGGGCTATAAATATCCTTGTCACTTTAGTACAATGGAGAGGATCATTAATTTTTTCATTTCCATATCTCACAATTATACTATTTATATATTTGAGGACTCATTTCTTACGGTTTTACCTTGGAAGGAAAGAAGTTTGTCTTGTGGGAAGGTCTTGTATGCAAAGTAGGAGTCTTTTATCCTAGAGCTGATTTCTATGTGTGATCCTTACAAAGCCACAAAAACTTATTATAAAACATCATTGTCTAAGGGAGAGTTTGAGGCACAAATATTAAAATCTAAGGTAGGTATTCCTAACTTTTATTGTTTTATTTAGTAGATAGATATTGCACAAATTTATAGGATGTATGTTGTAATTCTTTCTTAGTTTACCTCTACATTGACTTGAGTAGAGTTCTTTTTTCATGTTTTATTTTATTTGTTTAACTATCCCCCTTTGTGCCACAAGATTTAGTGAGGACTAGATTAGTTTCATTTTATGTATTGTAGGCCTATCTAGGGTTATTGCATAATGTAATTTTTCAAGAGGATTTGTAACACTATCCTTTGGTGTTGTGTAGTAAGATATTTATTAGTTAGGTTCAATATATCTAAATTAGTCATATCTTGATATAAATAGTTATGAAATGAATTATTTTGGTAAGATTATCATATTTACACTTTAAATTCACTAATTAGGACAAGTTATATACCATCCTAATTCATTTCATACATTTTGGTGAACTTGACATGAATCTAAGCTTTGTTATTTTTAATCTTCATTTATAATCAACTAGATCGAGCCTATTGATCTAAATTTATATCTTATACATAATTATCCAACTAGGTCGGGCTTGTTGACCCAATTTTGTATTCGGAGTATATGTTTCCAACTTCATCCACCTTATCAATCTAGTTTTGTATTCTATTCATAGGTTTCCAACTTCATCGATGTTATCAATCCAATTCTATTTTTTATGTGCAAGGTTTAAAGTTTCAACTAACTGGATTGAACTTATTGATCTAGTCATTTATTTTGCCTTTTAAATCTTAAAAAATTGACCTACTTGAGTTTATTCTTTTCTATATTTTAATTTTAACTAACTAAATCAATCTAATTGATTTAGTTTCATTTTCCTATTTTTTATCAGTCTTATTTAAACTAGATCAACTAACTTGATTCTGTTCAATAACACTCTTTTTTACCTTTACAAGATCAAAAACTTGTCTAGATGACTTGGTTATACATTAATTTAACATCTCAATAAAATTACTAAATCAACCTGGTTGATATTATCTTATCTTCTAGGTTCATTCTAAATATCCTAGTATTTTCATTTTGTCAATTTTAAAGAAAATTTTATTTCTTGATTTCTAGTTAAAATTTAAATTTGGTACTAGTTTTGTCAATTTTTCAATTCTATAAAATTTTACAAACATAGTCAACTATAAAAACTAGCTTGATATAGTTATGTGCCTATTTTATACCATCAAAGTAAGTTAACTAGGTCGACATTATTTGTTTTTCCCTATTTTACAATAGATTGAGTCAATCATCTCAAAAAATTTATGTGTTATCTTTCCAATTAGATTGACTTTATCAATCTTGTTTTGTATGTTCTAAGTTTATATCACAAGCAAATGAAATTAACCTCTATTTCATAGTAATTAAAATCACTTTTAATTTTTAGCTAGTTGTTTGTATAGTTACTTTTAAAATTTTAACTTGGACTTTGACAATATTAATTTTCATCTTCATTTTTATTTTGTTTAGTTATCCCTAGAAATTATGTACTAATTTTCATTAAAAAAAAAATCTTGATGAATCATCATGAGTGCTGATCTAAAATTTCAAGGTAAATAAAAATAGACACAATTTTTTTCCAAAATCTATTTTTCACTATATATGGATTGTGAAAGCATATAAAATATTTAATAGTTTTAAAACTACTTGGCTACTATCATGAAGGGCTATACAATATTATTAATAAGGTCCTTGTATATCATTTGATAGATACCATGGGAAGATGGACTTCCCTAATAATGATATCCATATTACGTAGCTAAACATGATCTTTACTTTCCATGTACCTCATGTTATTTTAGACACTCTTAGGATCTCCCTTTGTATTGAACTTTAGGAATCTAACAATCTATTTGATTGCATGGTGTATTAGTTAGTGGTTAGTGATGAAAAAATTACATCTATAATACCTTGAAATTGAGTTTAATGGGATATGATAATGGTACTTCCTCCATAGTTAGCGCTTTGAAATATTTGGCTAACATTATCTAGTGGACAGGCCATTATCTTTGGAAGCCTACACTATTAATCAAAACATTTAGTATAACTTCCTAATATTATTTTTAGATAATTATTTAGCATATAAATTACATTCTTATTACTTTATGATTGTTATTATATTTTGTATTATATATTGTATTAATCAACATTGATACAAGTTTTATGTTGTGTATTTCAACTTTTCTTCTTCTTTTTTTCAACTAGGTCAACCAGCTCAACCTAGTCAGTTTATAGACTTTTTTGCTTTTTAAATTTTATATCTAGATCAACCAACTCAATTAGTTAGTTTATATATTATTACATTTACATATTTTTCCAACTAGATATACCAACTTGACTTAGTCTATTTACAAATTGTTCTGTTTGCCTATTTTTCCAACTTGATCGATTAGATTGACCTAGTCATTTTACAAACTATTCTATTTTTATAATTTTTAAACTAGATTAACCAACTTGACCTAGTGAGTTTATAGAATATATTTTCATCTTTTTAATCCAACCATAGTGAATAACTCAATCTCATTCATTTTCAACTTCTATATCTCCATTTCATTAGTAATTTTCTATATAAGCCTTTCATCATGTAACATCTATTTGAGAAAGATACAAAATAAAAATAAAAATGATGAGTCTTATTAATCCTCATAAATCCTATAAGATTAATCTTCCATATCATGTAGTAGATAATAGTGACATTATAAATACCCACGCTACTACTAGGACCGAAAACTATAGGACTCCCCCTATTTTACTTTTTTAAATCTTCTATTCCTAAAAATGGTATAGGATGAAAGTATAAGCTTGTTAATGTGTATGAATGGTTTTATTATGGATGTTAATATATATATATATATATATATATATATATATATATATATATATATATATATATATATATATATATATGAATGGATAGTTGATGTATCTCACCTATTGTGGGATGGCCAAAAAAATCTCAAAAGAGGGAAATACATGGTATAAAATAAGATATGTGGACCAAACAAGATGAAACCTTTCTAAGTTGGATCTTAAACTATGGGTTGTACAAGAAATAAAGAACCAATATCTATTATAAAAAAATATAATAACACCAATGGTTAAACATACTTAAATTACAAAAGAAATAAGAATATAGTAAATTTAAGCATATATAATTAAAGGTTTTTACCGATGTGAGATTTTAATTACACATCTACAAAGGGAGATTGTGATTACTACACAAAAAACATTGAAATTAGCAATAACACAATATGATTAGATGTATTTAAAATAAAAATCATGCAAAAACCAAGATACTTTGATACCATAATGACAAAAATTCTTAAAATATTCATAGGTTTGGAGAAGAATCAAATTTGTACATCAAGACCAATTGAAAAATAATCTATAGAGTTTCTAATTAATCTTAATAGCAAAAATTATCCTCCCTTTGGTATAGGGAGGATAAAAATATATAATTTTGTGGAGGGGAAGGTCTCATCCTCCAAGTAAATTCTAATTTACATGTCTAAAAAGAAGACCATGTGTCCAAACCTACAAAGAATGCATGTTAAAAAAGTGTTAATCCATAATAAAATTCCTTGTCTAAAATACAATATATATGCCAAATAAATTAGGAACCAATGATCCAATTTAGTTAAAACATGAAAATAAATATTTATATTTAGAGTGGTGGTAATGTGGCACTATTAGTAGAGGAATAAGGTTGAGGGATATCTTTATAAATATAAAAAGTTGATGTAGGCCTTTGGGGAATCAGAACTGGTCTCGTTAGAGTATGCATGATTACATATCTAGAAATTTGGAGACTCTGTGTTAAAATGTTAACACTTATAGTTGACTACGTGTTTGGTTCTGAACCTAAAACTCATTCTATAGCTCTAAGTGTTTCAAATAATACATGTGATATATCAAACTCTTTATTAATAATATCAAAATTAAGCAAGGCATGCTTGAATATTTTTATGCCTTCATCTATTAACCTTGTGTGTTATGCCTCTGATCTCTTGAACTTAGATCTAATGGATTTAGTATTTGTTATTATATCCTTATAAAAATTGATAAATTTAATGATTTCATCATTATTTTTATATACATTTCCTTCAACTTTATCCTTAAATATATTTTCAACTGCTTTAAGGAGTGTCTCGAAATTGGGTATGTTTACTAGTTCTCTAGTAGAGGTAATCACATCTGTGGCCCTAATCTCTTTCAAAATTTACAATTCCTTGTTATAATGGATTCAAAAATGTCCCATAAATTCCTTCATATGTGTTTTCCAATTAAGACACTATCCCTTTTTACAATTTCATAGCATAGGGCCCAAGTAACATCTTGCCTATACATTAGGTTTAGAAATTGAATGCACTGCTCCTTGAACACTAAACCAAAAATTTAAGCCTTTTACCATATTATTTTAATTGGTTCCAAATTTTAATTACATTTTTCCTATCATATTATATCCCTCCTCTAGATACTTGAATGCTATTTAAAATATTGTATGACCTAATGGTTGCACTATGTCCATTGTCTAAATTTTTTTGAGGGAGATGAATGATCTCTCTCTATAGTAATTTTTTTTGTGCATCCTCCTTTCTCTTGTACATTTATTTCATTTATTCTCCAACTAAATCCACAAAATTAAAAAAATCCTATGTCTACTTTGTTGGGTCAATTGAATTCTTTCTAGCCTTTTTGGCCAAGGGAAATAGGTTTTACCTTTGCTTAAATTCTATTTCCTTCATAGTCACCACCTTCCTCTTATTCACCCTCTATATAATGCCACACTATTTATAAAATTCAATGGAAACTATAGGTAATTTAGTGATGACCAAATTCTATCTCTTATCCCTTTGTCCTTGCATCTCTCTAACCCATTGGGGAAAAATAAGTTCTTACTCTTTTGGTTGACTTGGGTCATCAGAGGTAGAGGGTGGGGTGATATTTAGAGTGGTTTTATTGATGGAGGTAAAAATGAGGATAGTATTTGAAATGTGAATTTTATGGGTGGATAAACTATTCTTTACCATGGTGAGGCTTCTTTTTGAGGAGTGACTTCAATGACATACTTAGTCAAGCCTAAAGTTTTGATAACTGTCATTTTGACTGACTGTATAGGTGTACATTATGGCATTTGTAACTCCAATTTAGATTAATATGTAGGGTGAATAGTATTCCTTTAGGAAAAAATGTAAATTGAAACTAAATTCTCAAAATAAACTCTTTTCTTTAGAATCATTATTGGTGTGGATGTTAAAAGAATAGAAGAATCACTTTTACTAGACAATGGTGGCCCTAGAATGGCTAGAGGAAAATTTATAGCTGAAGTATTTACAATAGTAATGGAATAAATGAGGGAATCAAATACCTTATTTATTCATGGTCTTTCCTCTTTAGTGAGGATAAATTGGCCTGATGTTCCAACTAGAATTTATTTCTCTTGCAAACTTCTTAGGCTCATAGCTTTAGATTTTTCTAATTATGCTTTCTCATCTAATTCATCTAGGGACCATTCCTCACTTAGCCTTTGCTCAGGTATTATAATTATTTCTAAAATTCCTTCCTCCTTGTCATTAACATAATATAAAAAGGATATTACATGTCCATATTCCTATTCCTTTGTTTCTTCTTTAGTAGGGGATTCTTCTAAGGCAACAAAAGGTAATGATGGTCTTTCCTCTAGTTTCTAAATTTTAGAGGAGGCCAGAAGACCTTTAGAATTAATTTGGTAAGTGAATATGGGGGGAATATTAGGTGAAGAGGATGATGAAACAAATTATGGATTCATGATAGTAGCAACTACTACTGTAGGTGGTGGTGAAGGAATGGAGAGAAATGGAAGGAATAATGGATGGAAATGGAATATATTGAAGTAATTGAGGAGATGAAGGTGTGTATGGGATATATGAAAAGTAATATTATAAAAAATATTTGAGACTTACCTATTTAGGTGTTGTAAGTGAAGGAATGGGTTCCATAGAAAATGTGATATTTTATCTATCTTGAGGAGGTGTAGTCCTCTTAACGTTAGTAGTCATATCTGAAGTGGTGGTATAAATTGGATGTTGGAAGCCATATGGGGACTAAAGAGACCTATGAGAATTTATTTTTTGATATATAGGTTTTCCTCCCTTTGGTTTTTAGACTCTTCCTCTTGTAGATTAATTTCTTCTCCTATGGGAAATGGAGGTTGCCCTTATCTTGTTGGGTCTTGTGGCTGTGTTAAGTGCCACTGATGACTCCAAGACTATTCTACCTACCTTACCATTTAATTTTCAAACTCTTTGGTAATATCAAGGTCATATTTAATTCCTTTGGAAACTATCATGGATATTTCATTATTCTTCATATAAGTCCATACCTCTAAATCATCTGATGCATTCATAAAAATAACATCATGCTCATACTCTTGGTGACCATACGTAATGGTCACCCCCTTATTCTCCATAATATATTGGATATATTTATTGATGTTTCCTTAAGGGTCCCATTCCTTGAATTAGGCCACATTTAAATTATATTGTGATATGATTTCACCTACCTAGTTGAAGTATGCTCTCACCACAAATTGGAGTTATATGATGCTTAAAAGGGTCTTATATTAATTGGTTTGATGTTTGAGGCCAATTTTTTCATCTATATTATTATATAATTTATGGGCCATCTCTTGATCTATATGTTAGACTAGAACATGGCATGGTAAAAATAAAGGGGGTGCCCTTATTTTTATAATTTATATTATGGGTATAATCTAGATAGCATCAGTAATCCCCCATTTTACCTATGTTTCTTCTCAAATTATCAAATATTTTAAGCATATTAGTTCCATGAATAACTTTATAAAACTAAAGATAGATTTTCTAATAAATCATTATGATTTCATTCTTATATCTATAAATAAACATAAAAGAATAGTCTTCATAGGTTATATTATTAACATATTTTATTGATGGCTCCATAATTCTCCATGTGATCTATGAACTATCCCAAAAACTTCATCCAATAGATAAAATATCATATAAAATTTTCCATCAGTAGGCCTTTGTTCATGTATGTACATTTAGGCCTTTATCCTCACACTGATTACTTCTAGGGCCACAATCTTATCAAAAGCAAAGAGGATGTACAATGATGGGACCAATTCTACCTACATATAGGTAATGCTATAAAATCCATTTAATACAGTTAAAATAGCCATGGATATTCTAATTTAGGCCTAAATTTGATGATGCTATTTGAATAAATGACTCCCTTTGGGTTCAATGTTTGATCTTTCACTAACTAATGATTCAACTGCCCTTTTACAATGTTGTGCTTGAGTCATATATTGGTTGAGACTTGATTATAGGAAACTTAGGTAACTAGTAGCATGAGGTATCTCTTAAATACCATTCCCAAAATATATAAAATTTTACTCTTCCATTTCCTAAGGTGTAAATAGTCTCTAGAACATGTACCATTTAAAACTAAATCATAGAAAAAATTGATACAAGGAATTAACTCTAGTTTAGCCTCCACTTGACGAATTCACATGGTCTTTATTGGTATCAAGTCATCAATTTAATAGTTATCCTCTTGGGATAGTTGATACAATGAAGAGTACAATGTTATAGACAATTTCTCTAAAGGGTCAAATAGTATAGGAACTTAAAATTCAATGCATTCTTATCAAATACTATGTCATTATACTCAATATTTCAATCAATGGAGTATACATAGGGGGATTGAACATATGGTTCCTTTTAATAAGACATTTCAATGATTAAAATTGCGTAATACCTTTGTAAAATTATTTTAACTCTTTTCACAAATCTACTAACAAAACTAGGGATTTTGGTTAGTGGAGAGCTCAAAATTTCAATGTTTACTCATAGATTAATGGTGAAGTGACATTCATTTCCTTAAATTTTACATATATTTCCCAAAATATGTGCTTTGAATAAATAATTAATGTGACTTAAATGTGAATATGAACTTTTAATTTTTTTCTTATTTTAAATTTAAATGCATCAGTTAGCTTTGGTGGGTTTGTGTTTGCCATATGGCAATTTTTCTTTAACTTTTTAAAGATAGGTGTCAATTTCTCTCTCATAATCTTCTACTTCACTATTGAACTTTTTTATTCATGCTTTGTCCATGCATCTCCTAGATCATGACATTGGTTTGTTTCCCACTTACCCAAGTATTTAGACTTATAATTCTAATCTATATGCTTCATGTCAAAGAGTTAATGGAATTAAGTCATGTGGAGTAGTCTTAAGAATGTGGAAACTGGAAGGCTAGAGCCTTGACTATGTAGACCTTTTGAACTATGTGCATACTTAGGAAGTTTTTAGGTAATGAAATCTTACCATGTGGTGTGATCTTGGAACTATAGAGACTTGAGGCCTCAGAGCCACATAACCATTAAACTATCAACTTGGTTTTGGGCTTCCATAATTCCAGGCTAAAGAAATTATGTCAACTATCAACATCTTGGAGATCATAACCTTAGGTCCATTAGACTATGGGGTCTTGGGGACATTATACTTTTCTAATCCATATGATGTTCTAGTTTAATAGAATTATACCACTTATCAAGCTCTCAAAACCTTGAAACCTTGAGACCATTAGATGATTAACTTTACTTTAAAATCATGTGATTCCAAGATCATGACATTATGTAGCATGGTGTGTTCTTGGTGATCAAAATTTTTTAATACTTAGAATTTTATTTGAAGCAAACTTTGTTCTAATTAAATGTGGTTCTACCACGTGGATGTCCTATGGTGGCCAGTCTATTGATAAAGTATGGAGCCTATCTAAACTATGATAAGTTTTGAGTGACATAATAATGTCATCTACTAAGATTTTTTAACTTGATTTATTTAAAACACTTGAATTTTTTTTAAAGTCTAAAATGCCTCAGGTAATGTAATATTGCCACCTATCTTGATCTTGACTAACAAGGTAGGGCCTGAACATGAATATTTTATGAATATCTATCCATAGTGATGTGAACATATAATAAATCATAGAAAAACTAGATCAAGACACATTATTTATGTTAGTCCATAAAAATAATAAAGTTTTTTTTTGAGAATAACTATTAAAACCCAAGGTTTGAAATAAATCAAAATAAATGTTTAAGCTTTGATTTTCATAATTAAAAATTAGGTAAATTTAGACATTGAGGACAACCTTAGACCTTTACATATTAAAGCCAATGTCATGAATCTATAAGGTTTATATGACCTTGAATAAATTTATTCAAACATTATAAGGTACCTATTTGATTTCAAAATATGGGGTGTTTGTGTTAGGGAACAACAAATAGTGATTCAATGGGGAAATAATCCTAAGTATTTATAAACCCAAAATCTTAGTAATGCATCATAACATAATTTTAAATATAAAAAGAAAATAAAAATTAAATTAGTCCCTAAAATAGACTCATACTTCCCCATGTAACATACTAAGCCTTTACATTCCTTGGATTTGTATGTGTTTTTATGAAATTCACTTCCCTTGTTATGAGAGTTTTGACAAAGTTATGGATAAACACTATAGGTTTAATTTTGAATTAAAACTTTATAACAAAATAGTAACATAATCCAAGGCATTTCTTTGATACCATCCAAGTGTTCACAGCCTTGATAGAGATACCTATGATTCCACTCTAAGCCTTGCTCTACTACTAGCTAGACATCCATAACCTCGATAGAGATTACTTAAATCACCCATATTATAAATGTTTTCATGATGATTTTTTTTGAAACACATATAAAATAAGGGTTAGGAACCACCATTGGATAGGTATATATAAGAAAACTTATTTTAAGCAATATATCCCTACTAGTGTGCATTTATTTATATGTTTATCATTTTTCATATAATTTTTACCATGTAATAGTAAAATTGATATTTGGAAATGGAAAGTAATTATAATTTTTTTGTGAGTATATTATATTAAATCTCAAATGTATATTAAACTCACTCATTCCAAGTAAAACCTAATTTAGTTAGAGCACACACCTCAATGATAAAAACTTAAGCACTGACAAAATAAATCTTTGTGAAAACCAATCATGCTTCCTTTTATATTGTATACTTTTTTTGGAATGTATTTTTTACTTACAACATAGGAATTCATTGGTATATTCTATAGTTTTAGAAAAACTAATGTAGAAATAATAACACTAATCTACCCAAAACAAATGTAGAAAGTAGGAAATACTAATCTATGAAAACAAAAAAGACTAATATAGAAAGAAGGAAATCCATTATATAAATTAAGAAACCAACTATGATCATGCATCTACATATCCACTAACCATCACTCAAAAACAACTCTAGTTGGAGCAACTATGAAATAAATTTTCAAAATTTTTCCATTGACTGGAAAAGTGAGGTCATTATTTTGAAGGTCCTTCAGGTAGAAGGCATTGTTACCTAGTATCTTAGATATTTGATATGGTCTAATACATAAAAGAGTGAACTTATCATGTTTTCCTTCATTTTCATGTGATTTATCCCATAGGACCACTAGGCATGAAATCATGAAGGCCTTGATTTTAGATCTATTGTCAAACCACCTCTTGATAATGTCTTGGTGTTTACTAAAGTTGTGCAATTTTTAGTTCTTAAATATTCCATTTGAACTATATCAAGTAGTCTAGACTAGATAATTTCATCTTTCCCATGCTCTCTTTCAAGAATTGGTATGCTAAGATTTTAAGAGTTATGGGAAAACTGGTTGTTGTAAATACACTAGCAAAAAAGGTGAAGCCTTGAGGGCTTTCTTATGTCTTATTCTATCTTCCCAAAATGCATATTTAATAGCAAGTTCCTATCCCTTAATTTATTTTAGGATGAATTCTTAATATCATCCATCATATTATTATTCATAGATTTAATTACTCCATTCCATTATGTGTAGTAGTATGAATAAAACTTGATGGTCATTTGGTTGTTATAAGCCTATTCTATAAATTCAATAGATTAGAAAGTTTGACCATAATCACAAACTAAAGATATTGGAGCACCAAACTTGGTTAGTATGTTCACTTCAAAAAAATTGATGACATTTAGTGCTTTTAAATTATTTATGACCATGACTTCTATCCATCTGGTGAAATAATGATTGGATGTTAGGATAAATTTTTGCCCTACTAAAGAGTTTGGGTTTATCACCCCAATGAATTTAAGATCCCATTGAGAAAAATTGTATCCTTCAAATAATGGTTATAGTGTTATGGTAGCATTCACTTTTATTTTTTCAAATAACTAGCATTCATGATAGGTTCTAACATATTTGTGTGCATATTTGAAGATTATAGGATAGTATTATCCCCTCTTCAAGATTTTGTGAGCTGTTAAATTTCTTGATGGATATCTAATGCCTATATTATAATGTAAATTATACAAGATGTTAGATTTCAAGATCAAAATATTGTAACTTTTCCATCTATTTACCTCCTATTTCACCCAATTAATTTTGGCTAAGTGTGATTATGATAATTAGGTCTAGAATGATGGAATATATATTTTTTCTTAGAACATAATACCTAAACTTTTTCACAACTTTGATCAATGCATATATCTACTTGTCTATCATTGAGTATTTCAACTCTACATCTTTCAGATTGGTACTCATGAAGGCAATTATATGTTAATTATCATCTAAATTTTGTGTAAGTATCATTACTATAGTGTGATCTAAAGAAAATGAATAAATATCTAAATCTTTATTGAAGGTTGGGCTGATCAGAATTGGAGCTTGAGTAATGATATTTTTGATGTGTTGAAAAGCTTTCTTGGCCTCTATTGTCCATTTAATTTTGTCATATTTCTTTAACATGGAATTAAATGGACTCATAATCTCTACAAATCTAGAAATTAATTTCCCTACAATATTTATATTTATAAATAAATACTTCAAATCCTTATTTTCATTAGGAAGTATTAGATTTAAAATGGTCTGGATTCATTCTGGGTTGACATAGATCTCATATTTAGTGATTACATGGCCTAATTTTTCCCTTAATTAATTATAAAGATACTTTTATTTAGATTGAATGACACTCCATATACTATACATCTATTGAACACTCTTCACATATGGTCTGCATGATCAAATCTATCCTTTGAGAATGTTTTTAAGTCATCCATATAGATGATGATAATTTTTTTAATGAAAACCTAAAAGGAAATTTTCATATCTCACTAAAAGGTTTATCCTACATTTATTAGACCAAAATCATCCTTTTGTATGTAAAACTTATCCACTTAGTAGTGAAGGTAGCCTTCAATTTGTCTTGTGCTTCCACCAACACTTGATTATAGTATGAGAATCCATCCAAGAAGGATATCATCTGGGATCCACTAACCATATGAATTACCTCATCTAGAGATGGATAAGGATAGTTGTTATTTTTTGATGCTTAGTTTAGATTCCTAAAGTCCACACAAATCCCAAATTCCCCATTTTTATTATTGATAAGAACCAAGTTGTCTACCTAAGTAGAATTATTGATTGGAAAGATAATATTGGCATCCAATAGATTTTGCAATTCTATTTGGATGAGAGGTTTCAATACTAGATTCATTTGACTTTGTCTCTATTTTAAGGGCTTATTTTTTGAATATAGTGGAATGGCATGTGTGATGACCCTAGGGTCAAATAACTTTAAATCCTCATATGTCTAAGTGATCATGTCTTTGTATTATGTCAACAAAGCTTTGAATTTTTGTCTCTCATTTTTTAGTGAAAATCATAAAAATGTTCAAATATTGGGGATGTTGTCTAGTGCCCAAATTCTCCTTGATAAAATTAGTCTTGGTTACTTTAAGATATTTTTTCTTTTGAGCTTGTGTATATACATTGAAAGCTCACTATAATGAGAGTATCCTAGATGAATGTGATTTTCCTTCACCTATAGGACACCATCTTCTCCTAGATCTTCCATATGCATAGGATCAACATAATTTTCATATATTATCTAAGATTCAAAGGTTTTATAACTACTCATGAAATATACAATTTGATGATTGTCCTTAAATATATAGAAGTCATCCATATTGTCTAGGACAAAGGGGAAAGGAACTAACTCCATAGAGAAATTTTAAATCTTATATTCTTGGAGTGATGATAGATTGGTAGTTGAAGCTACTAGTGAATTTACTTTCTAGTTTCCTTCCCTTGATATGGACTTAATGTTGAAAGATTTAAAGGACTCGATCATGTCCCATGCTTGGTGTTTTTGATTCTTCAAGTAATTTTACATAAATACTTCTTTCTAACCTAGTTAACAAATAATTTTAAATCACCAAATATTTATAACTACTTGACATTATGATTCAGTGTGAAATATAGGCCAAAGATTAGATCTTCATACTCAACTTGACTATTGATGTAAGGGAACCATTGTCTATAAGTATCTAGAAATTTCTTCCCATTTGGATTGATCATGTCCACGTTAGTACTAGAACCTTATTTTGATATGGATCCATTAAAATTGAGAGTCCATAACTAAGAAGGACCTTCATATTATTTTTCATGAGGTTATTGATTTATGGTGAATGTGTATATTCTTACATGCAAATATGGAAAGTCAACCTTATCATTCTTGTCATTATACTCTGTGATCATATAATTCATCTTTAGTTATTTATCTACTTAGTCTAGTTAGATAATCCTTTCCAATGTAGCAACATGTGTGAAACATTTATGGCCATGTACCCATTCAATTAATTCTACAAATCATGATTGAGAAGCAAGCCATAAGATTCTATAATGTCAATAAACATAATATCCATATATTGTTGTACACATGGCTCAGATGCAAGCTAGATGTGTACATTCATTAGTTCCCCAAAACATGGGATAGAAGACTTATCCAACTATAGGACCATTCTTTTTAACTTATTTGGGGTCAAACATAGTTTAATACATACAACTGTAGGCATCACATTAGCTGAGGCACCTGAGTCAACCAAAAAATTATGCACCTTCTTTCTAAACAATCTGATGGATAATAAAAAGGCATTGTCCTTATAAACTACCACATTTACATGTGTCATTTTAAATTTTTCAATAGATGACCTTATGGTCAAGGATTTAAGTATAAAATATCTCTATTTGGTGATCTATGCTAACTCATGAAGGTTGATATTAGTCTTGATCTTCTTCATGTTCTCAAAAATATTATGTCCTCCTTTTCTCTTTGGTTCTATACACTACTATCAATTATCCCTTTTTGAAGGAGGTGGATTTTTGTTAGCCTTTGGATTTGGAGGAGTGGTAGCAATGCTTTTTTGGAGGCATGGAAGTGGTAATAGACTGATTATTCTTCAAACTATAACTATTTATATAAAACTATTAGAAAGCATGGATTTCATCTATATTATCCTCTAATTCATTCTAATACTCCAATGGGAATGAGAATACATAGGTCTCAAAGACCATTATTGTACTAGGATGACCTAGAGTAATAGAGGAAGATGGGTTTCTTAGATTGACAAAACATTCCTATCTATCTATTTCATTCTAAAAGGTCTCAAAGATAGTGAAAACTTTATGTAGTTTAGCTCACTATGATTTGTTGTATTATGAACTCAACACTAATTAGGAAGTGTTGCTTCTGTGATATTTATCTTAGTACCCTATTAGGTGGAAGTTACTCTAGATTTTTTTGTGCTTGTTGTACATATAGAATCTAAAGATCTAGTTATTATTCTATCCATCAATATTCCCCATGTGTTTCTACATGTTCAAAAACTCATTTATTAATTTCTACACCATCCATTGATTAGCTTTTAGTTATATCTTTGTGGAGCTAAGAGTAGTATCCAGTGTAGTATTAGTATTGCCTGGTGTTAGGGATTGACTCTAGATTTTTTGGTTAGATGAAGGCATATAATTTTTTAGGGAGATAAGGTGTTATTTGGGTTGAGCATGGGCTAAAGGAAAATGGGTGTACACCTAGTTCTAGTTTTAGGCCATAGTATTCTAATTTATATTTGGAATTGGGATGAAGGCCATAAAGATAGGACCAAGATTAAGTTGGACCAAGACTCATGATAGAGGGTTCAAATTTTTATCCATGTTGAAAGATTTAGTTAAAGCTAAAAGTAACATACCAACATTGGTAACTCTTTATATAAAGATAACATTCATAGGGTCTAGGGTATTTTTATATATTTTGAGGCTAACACTTCATTAGGTTGATAAGTAGATTCAAGTTTGGTGTACATATTTTAATATATAGCATTTAAAGATCAAATTAGCTCATTTAGTTCTCTTCTTATGCTTGTAAATTATTGGTAAACAACACTTACATTGGTGACTTATCCAAACTATGCTAACAAATGTTTTGACATTCATCCTATGATGTAATTTAAC
This sequence comes from Torreya grandis, assembly GCA_037957365.1. Taxonomy (NCBI): domain Eukaryota; kingdom Viridiplantae; phylum Streptophyta; class Pinopsida; order Cupressales; family Taxaceae; genus Torreya; species Torreya grandis. The sequence goes on from JARHVA010000479.1 coordinate 1,430,339, forward strand.
CTACTAGGACATTAAGAAACTAGTCAACATATTACAATTTAAATGGAAAGATATTGTATGCCACATCCACATGGATTACAGTCAATATTCATAAGTATTTTTAAAATCATTTATATTTTATTCAAAAATAATACCTTCTGAGGGAGAAAAATATAGAAGATACTTTTCAAGTTTTTTGGGTCAATCTGCACGTCTCTAGTAATATTGATGGTAGAGTTGATTAGCCAAGTTTGGGACATTATTCATATATGAATATGGGGTCATCTATTTGGAGAGTATGATTGAACCATATGTCTTCTCAAGACACTTTTATCTAACCTAACATTTCTATGGATTTGCAAAGGTAGATATAGCAAATTAGTGTTTGAATTCAACCTTATTAATCTTCTAAGTATATTTAGTGAAATTCAAGTGATTATTTTTGAAGAAACAAAGGTAAATGTTAAATCCCTCCTTATAATGATAAAAAAAATCCTATCGATGTGGGTTTTATGCACACTAAGTAACCTTATGAGGCAACCTCTAACCTTTTAGGATTAGTGAAAGAAATTCACACTAAGGTATGAATTATGAGGTATTAGGTTTTATAAATAACCTATCGATGGAATAGTAGTGAGTGGAGTAGTTACTTACCATGAATGGTTTGGTTATGGATATGAATCTTGATCTACTTGATACAAGTGGATAGATTATGGATCTAACCTAAGCTGGGTTTGACCAAAAGAAACTCAAAAAGAAAGAAAGGTAGGGTATAAACTAAGGCATGTGGACCAAATAAGATGAAATGTTTCTAAGTTGGCTCTTAAACTAGGGGTTGGATAATTAATCAAGAATAAATATATACTAAAAACTACTATAAGAAAACTAATAGTCAAACATGTGATCAATCTAACATGGGAGATGAGTATCATGTTAGTATGATCAAAACCAAACAAAAACAAACTAGTAAAGTTAATACCTCTAGTGTAACCACTCAAAGAGCAATATAAACATAAAATTAACTATAAATAGAGGATAAAACAAACATTATTCACCTTCATTAAGAGAAAGAGTTGTATGTTGTCCATGGATCGATGTGTTTTATTTTGTGATCAAAGAATCTATGGTAATTGTGTTCCTTACATCGTCTCTCCTTGTCACCTTGTTAATTTTCATCTTGGATTTGGCTTTAGCTTTGGTCTCTAAACAAATGAACACTATAATACTATAAATAAAGGCTACTTGAATGTATTTTTTCATCATAACATTACACCATAATATCTTCCTTAAAGGTTGTTGAATAATGGGTGAAACCTTGTATTTATAACCTTCCAAACTAATTCTAACCCAAGTAAAGTTAGGTTAGAATTAATCATGATTAATTGTAGACTAACCCTAATTGAGTTAAGAAGGGGTTAAGTAATTAATATTTGGGATAGAGATCCCATTTATTAAGCATGGTTCTCCATTTTTGAGTTTAAGGCTTGAGGGAAGATATTTTTAATTCCTTGACTTTAAGGATGATGACATCATCATGATCTCATTTTTATTTGAATTTCCTTTTTAAAAAATTAATTTTAACTAATTTCAAAAAAAAATTACACTTAAGCATTTAATATGATTTTCTTAGTTAATTCATTTTGCTTGGCATTTTTTTACTTTAGGAATTGTTCAAGTGACCTGTTTAATGAGTCCAAAGGCCAAACTATCAATTTATTAGGTCACAAGTTGACTGGAGATGAATTCATGAGAGGTTACTATTGTGTATAGGATAATACCCCAAATATGGATGATTTAACATGATTTTGAGCACTAATTTTTTATATGAAGATGAAATTGGGACATTCGGTGATTCTTAGGCTTAATTTGTAGTGTTTGTTAGAAATCAATCTAAAGTTTGATTAGAACATAGTTGTGGCCAAAATGGGGTTTCTATAATTTTCCCCTATTTTGTAAAATGTTATAAGATATAATCACAATAACATCTTCTCAAATAATGAAAAAGTTGTTAATGCCTTGACCAATGCCCTAAAAGGCACTGGATGATCCCTAGATACCCCTTGAGGGAGTGGGAGATAAATAAAGTCAATGAATTTTCCCTCAAAAAAGAATGAAAATGATGCAACCTACAGGTAATGAGGGTGGAAATATTGAATTTCCCAAAGGTGGTTATTATCAGTGGCACAGTGAAATGCCCTAGTAGGGAATCAAAGTGATTTGATTTTCCCAAAGGTGATTATAATCATTATCATAATAGGGTGTCCAAATAGGGCAGATGAAAAGAATGATTTACCCAAAGTTGGTTATAATCATTAGCATAGTAAAACATGACCCAATTAGGGTGGAGGAGTGATAATGATTTTCCCAAAGATAGTTATAATCATTGGCATAATGAAAACATAACCCAAGAGAGCAGACAAAGTGAAAAACAATGATTTTTATAAAGGCAATTATAATCATTAGCATAGGGATTTGCCCCAATAGGAAAAATGGAATCATGATATAATTCATTGTTGCCCCAGTACAAAAAATTTTAAAAGTGGGATTACATATTGAATTCATACTCATGAAATAAGAATATGTTGGTATAGAGGATAAACATGAATTTAGGGTACTTGATAGTATGGAGATGCACATCCTAATTAACAAGGTTTTAAAATTCATTTGTGATTATTAATTTAAATTTGGGTAGGTCAAAATAAATTTAGGTGTGAAAAAGGAGAATTAATATGACACCATTGCTTTTAAGCTCCATTGAACTAAATTTTGTTGTAGCTTGGGATAATATGTATCATAGTTGTAGAGAACTATAATAACAATGCGTATCTAAAGCATGATAAAATTAGTTTAAATGAAAGTACAAATCACTTAGGCATAAGATATGAAAAATCAAAGACCAAATGAATATATGAAAGTAAAATAAGTATAGGAATATACACTAACTCACAATTGAAATACAAGATATGGGTAATCAAGACTTAAGTGTAAAGAATGTGTAAGAATCTTATGACAATTGAGAAACAAAAAGTCAAAAAAGTAAATAAAAAATAAATGAACAAATAATAAATGAATAAACAAACACAAACAATAAAAAACCCATCAACAAAAAGAAACCAATCAACAAAACACCAATAAATAAAATTAAAGAAACAACAAAACACCAATAAACAAAAATAAATACACAACAAGACACTAATAAAAAAATGGTTGTAAATAAATAAAATGATCAAAATAAATAAACAATGGTTAATTACAATGTGAGTACAAATAGATAATAAAATATTTGTGCACGTGTAATAGAGGTGTTACTCTTGGTGATAAAGAGACCCCTAAGCTAGATAGAAATGTATCAGGTATCAAAATGCAAGAACAAAAGACTAACAATGTTGACCCTAGGATATAGGTAACAATGACACACAAAAGAATAAATATGGGGGACTAGAAGAAAAGGAAAGGGTAGCCAAATTGACTCTAGATGAACTAGGAAAGTGGATGATGCCTACATAGTTTCATGGATTCAAGATACAACATGAACTTTAGGATAAATGTAGTTCTCATAAGATATGGGACAAAATAAAATGATGATCTAGAAAACACGATTGACTTGTAGAAGAAAATAGGAATGATCTTGCAAAGTGGTAAGCATGTGGAAAAAGAGGGGATGACATTTCAAAATCATGAAAACATCAACACAAATAAATCATACAAGTGTGAGAGTATGGTTTAGGATAGAGACAAAATGAAAGGCAATAGACAAACTCTCACACATGTATTGCGTTCATAATGCATACTGCATCTAAGGCTGAGAATGAAAATGAACTCAAATAATGGCAAGATGGTAAATAAATCACAAAATGATGAGAGCATTGGAAAAGGTTTTTCCAATGAAGTAATAACTCCTTTTTGTCTAGGAAGGACTACTTTCTCACAAAACAACTCAAAAAGGATTGATTAATAGGATAGATAAGTGGACTGCTTAATACTAGATCAATTATAAGAAGTGGTATACTTCTTTAAGAGGATGTCAGTCTAATATTTTATGTATTAAAGTGGATAAAACTAATAAATGAGATATGGATCATTATAAATATTTTTGATAAGATAAATGCATACAGATTATTTAAGAGAGATAGATATGAGATAAACAGATACATATGAATAAAATAATTAGATATTTGCTAATTTACCATAATTTATATGGGTTTATAAAAAGAAAAGGATTCTTGATAGTGATCAATGTTGATCTATAAAATCATGGTTGATTTATATGATCATGATCAAAATTTTATGATCGTGATTGATCCTGTAGAATTATTACAACACCAAGGATACATATTATGAAAATGATTCACAAAGGCAAGGTTGATTCTGCAAAGGGAGATAATGCAAATGACCATATAATGATGATGTTTATATGAAGTAAATAAACCTTGAAAGTATAATACATAAATAAGAACCTATCTTGGATACTCTTGAGATCTTGAAGATGGGATTACAAATCCAATTTGGTCTTTGATATCAATTCTACTAGAATATGAGGATACAAGTTTTTAATGATGATTTTGGGTAAAATTAGGATTTCCTAAAGATTTCTAAGTGTTGGCAGATAACATAAATTATTTGAGCTTAAAATTAAGATAAATAATATAATAAACTCACCTAGATTGTGATACCATCCTTCAATGGGATTGAGATGGATATTTTGATTTCTTGGCTTCTTAAAGGCTAACAAGATCTTCATTTTCAGTGTAGCTTATAATGCAGCATTAGCAACATAGGCAATGGAAATTTAATCAATATTTTTGGAGTCAAAATCATGTTCTTGATAATAATTAAAATGTAGGCATATATAATTGATGTCAATCCAAATGGATATATGTCAATCGTGGGAGAATCGATATTGATTATGCTCTTTTTAGCTACACTCCACTTGATTAATTTCAACCATGTGCTAAGCTAAGTAAATATGTTTCTTATTTGTTACATGGGTTTTGATTATGGATGAGGTTATTAAAGATATATATTTAATTGGTTAAAAGGTATTATGTTTAGATATTTTAATATTCTAGGTAGTTAAGATAATTATGATGGTAATTAGTAAAAATAATTACCATGGGTAAATCAGGTATTATATACATAAAATAAACATTCAAGTATAAGTGGACATTTATATATAGACATTTAATTCCTTATAATTTAAGTTATATTTTAAGTATATATTTTAAATATTTTTGAGAGGGATTTTAGACCTCTAGGAGTTATGATGAAAATGATAGGTTTTAGAAGATTCTACCATATTTTAGACTTAACTTATTTCATGGTTTCAAGATATTAGACTCAACCTATTTCAAGATTTCAAGATATTAGATTCAAACATAATGCATATGTCATAAAATTCTTATGGTGCATAATTGTAGTGTTTACACCTCTTTTTGAAATACTAAATCAACTAATGAAACTTAATCTAAATCCCCTCTCTAAAGGTGCTCGAATAACTAATAGATCAGAACCAAGGTCAAAAAGGGGTTGGGAAGGGAGGGTAAAATAACTTAGATCAATAGGGAAGATATGGAATGGATGGTATATGGTAAGATATAAGGAAGGTGGCATTACATTACAATGTAAATGATCCTCATAGACAATACCTCGGGTTTTTCAATTGAAATAATGCTTGAGATATATTATGTTCATGGGCTCATCAAGTTCATCTTCATTTGATGTAGTTAACTTGTAAGTTATAAAACCATAATTAATAACAATGACATAAGGGCCTATCCCATTAGGCTTGAAATTTCCTTTCTTATTTTTTTGCCTATGGTGTTCTTTTGGTTTTATTTAAGAACAAGTTCATTGAGATTAAAATATTTGTGCTTGAAATGATGGTTATAATGACCATGTAAACAATTATGATATGCTTGAAGGATATTTACAGTGGTCATGTATTTTTTGTCTAGTAATTCTAGCTCTTGTAGGTGAATAAATCTATAATTCTCATCATCCAAGATGTGCTTCAATGAGGTACACAGATAGTTCAAATCGACCTCAATGGAAAAGATGGCCTCAATTCCATAGACAAGTGAATAAAGTGTGGCTCTTATTGGAGTATGATAAGCCTAGAGGGTACAAGAGATTTATAGGTGCCAATCACAACTAGCATCATTGATAATATTTTTAAATATTTATAATGGTCTTATTAGATGTATCTACCTAGCCATTACCTTGTGGGTATCATGCAATGGAAAAGTGATGTTTAATGTTAAACATGGCACAGAGTGATTTGACATCCTTGTTCTCAAATGATTTTCCATTATCAAATATAATGTTAGATAAAATAGCAGTGTTGCAAATGAGATGGTTGAACATGAATTTGGAAACTTATTTTGTAGTCACATAAGTGAGGGGTATAGCTTCAACCCACTTAGTGAAATACTCAGTGGAAGTATGTGTTTATGGCCATCTGAAGAGGTAGGGTTAATATTCCCAACAAGATTAAATCCCCATGTTAAAAATGGCTATGATGTAGTCATGAATTTAGTGTTCTATTTGAATCATGAACGAAATTTTCATGCCTCTGATATTTGTTACATATTTTTATGTAAGTAGTTACTTCCATGGTTGGCCAATATTAATCAATATGGAGGAACTTTTTGATAAGGACAGTCTCGCTAGTGTGGGATCCATAAACTCCATGAATTCCCCTCAATGTTAATACATTTTTTTCTAAATTTAAACAATAAAGAAAAGTTTCATCAAATATTTTATGGTAAAGGGTGTGGCCAAGTAGGGTATATCAATAGGCTTTTGTTATTTATGGTAAAGGTCTGGTAGAAGGATTTAGTCATGAAACTAGTTATAAAAGTTTGAATACCAAAAAAAACTAGGACCAATAATATCATAGATCATTACAATGGTCAAAGGTTCATGAACAAGTGTTATAATATGTTAAATAAGGAACTTATAGTATTTTTCCTTGTTTGTGTTATATATCAAAGAACCAATGGTATCCATGGCATATATTGTCCTATTATTTTCCCTACGTATGTGTTCAAATTGAATGTGGGTAATCTATTACTTGAGAATGTCTACCAGGGCCTTGTATGGTACCAAATTATCATATTTGGTCTAAAACTATTCTATAATTTGATTTATGATTATTTGATAATCAACATGAACCATGAGATGTTGAATGTTCCATTATACTACTTGATGAAACATTGCAATGAGTGTTTCATATTCAGCCATGCTATTGGTACAAAGAAAGTTGATACAAAATGATTTGGGAATGAGATCCCCCTATGGTGTAATAAAAAACATAAATAATCCTAATCCATGAAATGTGAATGACCCTCAAAATATAGCTTCTAGTGCTACTCCTTAGAATGTTTTTATATGATGGGCATGATGGATTCATTTAGGAATGCAAAAGTGAGTGGTTTGGAATCTAAAAGGGAAGCTTCAACAAGATGATCTACAAGTATTTATCCCTTAATGGCCTTCCAATTGACATACTCAATCTCAAATTCACTCAAAATCATGATTCATTTAGCCATGAAACCTTGTAAATTTATTTTTGATGGTATATATTTGAGCGGATCTGATTTGGTAATGACTATGGTCTTATTATTAAGCATGTAATGATACAACTTGGAATACAAAGACCATAGCTAGATAATGTTTTTATATTAGTGTATAATTATGTTTATAGGCTCCTAATATATGACTTAGATAGTAAATGATGTGATCTTTCCCAGTTTCATCATGTTGAGCTAAAAGTGCCCCCATGCCATTATCAGTGGCATATAGGTATAGTAGAAATAGACTCCTTAGCATTGGTGGTACCATAACAGGTGGGTTGGTTATGTATTAATTTAAGTTATCAAAGGATTTTTGAAATTATTCATCCTATGAAATTTAATATTCAACAAGTTAAAGGATGACATTTATCGACTAGCTAAGAAATGAAGCATCTAATAGACTAAATTTTACCCTAAAAACTATGGAGCTACTTCAATGTAGAAGGTGGTGACATCTCAATAATGGATTGAACCTTGGAAGGATAAAATTTAATTCCTTGGTGAGAGATAATAAATCCTAACAAATTTTTTGAAGTGACACTAAAGATTCACTTTTTAGGATTAAGTCAAACTTTGTACTCACAAAGCCTTTTAAATATCCTTTAGAGTATAGATGGATGATATATATGGGTCTTAGATTTATTCAATATGTCATAGACATAATATTTGATAATATCATGCATCATGCCATGAAATATAATGAGCATATCTCTCAGATATGTTACCCCAACATTCTTGAGGCCAAACAACATAACCTGATAGCAAAATGTTCCCTAAGGAGTGGTGAACATTGTCTTGTGTTGGTATTTTGGCAAAATATTGATCTGATTATATCCTTAAAATTCATCCATAAGGGAAAGAATTTCATACCAAGCTATGGAATCAACTATCATTTTGATAGTTGGCAAAGTAAAGTCATCCTTTGGGAAGGCCTTATTGATGTCTCTAAAATTAGTTCAAATTATGATCTCTTCTACATTTTTATCAATAGGCACAATATTTGAGATCAATTATGAATAGTCAATCAATCTAATACATCTAACTTCTAAGAGTTTTTCCAACCTTTTCTTAACCAACATAGCAATATGAGCATGCATCTTATGTATTTTATAATTCACATGTTTGGCATCAATATGCAAAATAAGATGGTGTACAACCAAGGTGGGTCCAAACCTAGCATGTCTAAATAAGCCCATGTAAAAATGTCAACAAACTCCCTTAAAAGGGATGTAAAAATTTCACATTCCTCCTTAGCGAGGGATGTGCTTAATTTTATCAATTGAAGGTCTTCTATAGTCCCAATGTTGAATTTCATAGTATCTTATACTAAGAGAGTCGAACCATCTTCTATAATAGTTGGTAAGGATGTGAATTGGCCTACAATGAAAATTTTCTCTTGTTGACTAGTTCTTCAAGTTATTCAAGATAGGATGAATTTGAATCACCTAATGGTGGCAAGGGCCATTTAAAAAATGTTGTAGGACATTCTTTGATAATTTTATCAAAGTCATGTTGTTCCTCTATATTGATCTCAAAATGAAAGGTAAGTTCCCTATTGGTGATCTCTTGAGCTTCATTCGAAGAAGGGTGAACATCCCCATCTAGTGGTGCCTAAAATAGTTTTTAACCAAGACATTGGCCTTTTTCTTTAATTTTACCTGATCCAAAAGTGCCTCAAAGAAGTTTTCACTTTGGTACCTTAATGTTTTATTATTATTTTTTGGTTGAGGGTGTTCACCCACTATCCAAAAAAATGTTGCATGATCCAGTTTGATAGAGAAACCTTGTTCAAACTTGTCTAAAGGTACTATGGATTATTATTGGTCCCAATCTATATAAGTTAAGGATGATAAAGGGGAAGTGTGTAATGTCAAATTACTAGCATAATAGTGTAAATCATATATGGGTCAGATAAGTTGGTACTAGTAATGTATTTATATATGTTATGATTGGACTTTACTTCACTACTAGAATCATCATCAATAATCATTGGCATTCGACCATGAATAATAAACATGGGATCACCCCTATGTGGTTTAAATTTGAGACTATAAGTTCCTTTATATCTAGTCATAGAAATGGGCTCAAGATCACCCTATTGATTTTGCCTAAGTCCTTTTCCTTCATATGCTTACTTATCCATGATCTTATTAGGGATGGGATACTTTTTATTGAGGTATAAATCAGCCAATTTTTCATTATATAAATATGAATCATCAATATCAAATGGGTATTATTCTTGGCTAGTGGTAGGTGTGAAAATAATAAGCACTGGGCTATGAAGCTTCCATTTTCCCTTTCATCTCCATTCAATGTAAATTGGATTAGCTCTAGGTCTCTCACAGGTCTTGGGATTTTTTGGAAGCTTATCTATGTGGAATGTGTCATGGGAAAAATACTCTCCAAGACCATTGTCCAAAATGGTAAAATTATTAGACATTTCATTAGGAGGTGCATGTGAAGATGAAGGCTATCAGGGTCTATGTAATTGGCCTCTGGTAATTCAACAAGTATCTCTTTATCTTTGTACTTCTTGGGTACTAGTTCTAAACAAAAATGGTAATTATAAATTTCATATTTGGACTCTAAATGTTTGTAGTGGTCATATGGTTTCAAATCTCCATGGATAGTTACCTCCATCCCAGAGTGAGGGAAATTGATGTACTTGTGCAATGTCAAAGGTATTGCATGAATTTCATGTATCCGTGGTCTACCCAAAAGTAAATGATATGATAAATCCAAGTCTAGCACATGAAAAAGTATATCATGGGTTAAAACACCAATTATCACTAACAAAATTATGGTTCCTTGTGATTCCTATTCTTCATTATCATAGGCCTTTATAGTAATAATATTTGGTTGAAGGTCAATTGTTGTATATCCTAAATGCTTGATTATATTTAGAGACATAATATTCAAGCTCAATCCATTATCTATGAGGACACATTTAATTTTTCACTACATGATGACAACTTCAATGTATAATGGGTTGTTATGGAAAGGGCAAAGGGATAACATATCACTATGGTCAAAGATCAACTATTGGCCTAGGGCTAGGTATCCAACCAAAGCTTGAAATTTGTAAGATGTAATGTCATTTGGAACTTGGCATTGGCCTAGGAGTTCTGTAAGGATATTATTATGGATGGCATACATATGAAAAAAATCCAAAATGGATATTTGTGCAAGTGTCTTTTAGAGTTGTTCCATAATGTCATAAGTCTTTTCCTTCACAATGGTGTTTTACTTGTTCTTAGCAAACATAGTGGGTTAGATTAGATCATTGGCAGGGGGTTGTGGGCATGGTATGGTGATTTTAGACCACCAAGTTTTTATTTCACAATCCAAAATGGAAATAGGACTATTGTAACTAGAAAATGAGGGAGATGGTCCAAAGAGGATAATTCTTGATTGATGGTATGCTTGGTTGTGGTCATGGGGTAATGAAGAGTTATCAATATGGGGTCTTGAGATGGTAATCCTTGGTTGTGGTCATGGGGTAATGAAGAGTTATCAATATGGGGTCTTGAGATGGTAATCCTTGGTTGTTTTTGCACTTGGTTCTATTCATAGGTCAAAGAAGGATTACTGGCATTAGTAGGTTGATTGGAATTGTTAGGCAATGAACCTAGTCTTTTGGCACTTGGTGCAGGATTTATGGTAATGGTAGGAACATGCATAACTGCAATATGAACTACAAATTTATTTTAGTCATGTATAATTACATGGTAATTATATTGGTTGTTGGGGTCATTTTGGCCTAGGCACCTTCCATTTTATGGTTGATGTTATTATTATTATTATTATTGATATTTTTGTTATTTATGTTGATGTAGATAAGGTCTTTATTATTGTTACTGTTGATTGGAATTGTTATGCTATGAAAAAGGGTTTAAGTAGAAACCAAGGTTTTGATTGGAAGTAGATGCTCTATTATCTAACTAGATCTCTCCATTTTCCATCATATTTTGAATGAGGTGATTTATCTACACATAATAACATATAGAATGTCCATGAACATGATGTTATTAACAAAATTCATGCTCTTTGTACCAATCTAGATAAGATATACCCTCATGAGAGTGTTTTGTAATTGGCCAAATAATCATATTGGGCATGGATAGTTTATGAAACAATACTTCAATAGGATCACCAAGGTCATTGAAGACTCTAGGAGTGGGTCTTATTTTTCATAGAGGGTTTTTTAAAGGTTTTGGCTATAGTATTTGAGGTACTAGCTTGGGATGAGGCATAGATTGTGCTTGTTGGATAGGTTGTATTTTTGGAATAAGTTTCATTTATAGCATAAGCTAATTAGATTGTGTTTTAACTCTTTGAACATGATGAAACTCAGTTATTCCATTACCTACAACATTATTTTTATGATTTTATGGCTTGGGTTTTTCATAATTATTAGCCTGAGTGGGTACAGATCCTTATACTTAGACTGAGATAGGGTTATGAGTTGGGCCTAAATTTTAATTTTGGATATGATTTTGGTTTGAATAATATAACTTGATAATCCATTTATTAATAAGGGCATTATAGATCTATATGTTTTTCTCAATTATATCCTTGAATGTGTCTGCACACTGAATCTTTAAGTGATAAGATATTTCACTATGCAAATTTTAGGTAAACATAACTACCAATTATTTATCTATTAGATTATGGGTGAAGTGACTATCAAGAACTCTCCATCACTATAAAAAGATCACAAATCTCTCACCAAATTCTTCTTGGCCTAACTCAAATCCATTACAAATATCTCATGCTCAATATTATAAGGGAAATTTTATACAAATTTATCTGATAGATCATCAAAGTTAGATACTAAGTTATTTGGTAACTTAATAAATCACGCCAAATCTTGTCTGACTAGAATTCAAGGGAAAATAAGTAGGTAGATGTCACTATAGGACACTAGTTGGCAAGCAACAAAAAACTCTTTTAGATGTTCTATGGGGTCTCCTTTACCCTTGTACTTGTCAAATTTTGGTGGCTCATAACCTAGATGAAATGGTATTTGAAGATACTCCATGTTAAATGGGTATGAACACATGTCATCTGATTTAAATTTCATGGTTTGATTTTCCCTTTGAATGGCTGCAATGGCATCCTTCATCTATTTCAATTGTTGGGCCAAGAAACTTGATGGCACATTTGGTTGTAATTGTGGTTGGGTGTTAAAAGGTGAATGACCTTGACCATGTATAATGGAAGTATGGAGTATTGTGAAATTTTGGTTTGATGGACCGATCAACTAGGAATATGCATCAATGCATTCAAATTGGGCTAATAATACTACATGCATTTGTTTCTACCTCAAATTTGCTTTTCAGACTTAAAAGAAAGAAACTAAAAGAAAGTAATGGACAAGGCTTGGAAGTACCTGGACTAAAGATTGCGCACCGTAAATCCAAACGTTTGTGAGCACTCCTCTTTGGTTGTGGAGGAATGACACCTGCAAGAAAAAAAGGAAACTAGGACAAGAAAAACGTTAGACAGATAGGCAGTGGGTTGCCAAGCAAAAGCTTGTTCCCGGAAGTGTAAAAACTTCCTTAAGGGAGGTCAACCCACTGTTTTGATGAGATAAGTGACTGATAAAAGACAGAATGCCAGAATACAGAAGTGACAAAGAAAGTAGAAAGGAAAGAAGAAAGCAAAATGATTACCTGAAAGAGCTGTTGGGCTGAAGACAGTTGCCGAGGTCAGAAATATCACCGGCGTCGGTTATCCGATCTGCCGGCGTCGGCTATCCTGCCAACGTCGGTTGGGGAAGTGACCGGCGTCGGTCGGGGTTGTGGCCTGTAGTCGGGTCTGGGTTGCTTTCTGGACTGTGGACGGGTCTGAGACTGAATGGGGACAAGTTTGGATGGATTGGGGAGTGGTCTGGTTCGGGTTGGGTGCCTGGTGCAAGGTCTTTTTGGCAGAGGGATGGGGAAGAGGAAGAGACACAAAGGACAGGGAAGAGGAGGATTCACAGAGGACAGGGCCTGAGAAGGCTTTGCAGCCTCTCAGGGGGAGGGACAAAGGGAGCAGAAGACAATAGAGGATAGATGATTAAAAACTAAAGAAATGAAATAAAAAACCAGACTAGCTTACCTTTAGCTTGCTGAATGAAGAGAGAAGAAGATGTTGCTGGAGCTACGGAAGAGTTGCTGTAAGGAGAAGATACTGATCCAGGGCCTTTTTCACCTGTTGTTGCTGCTGCATGAGGTTAAGACAGAGGAGAGATGAAAGCCAAAGCGCCGAGAGAAGCTGTTTGCGAGCTCAAGAGTCCAGGGGGTGCAATGGATGCAGAAGGGGATAATGAAGGCTGCCGATGCTGGCAGTTTTGCCGACGTCGGCCGAAGGGTCACCGACGTCAGCGGTCGCAGGATGGGCACAGAGGCTAAAAATAGCCTCTGCCCATTCTTGCACGCCGTCGGGCGAGGGGTCATGGGAAGAACGGTCACAAGGATGCCAAAATGGACGAGGGGGGATATAATGGTGAGATTTGGCCTAATAAATGCTAGGGGGAAGGTGGAGGGATTCAAGGGAGGATCCAAGGTGGCAAGGGTAGGGTGGAAAAGGGGGCCTTAATTAATTAAAAATAGATGTTAATTTCCAATTAATAAGACTTAGGTGGGTTAGGGACCAAGGAAGACTAGGAGGGAGAAAGGACCAAGGGGGAGAACCAAGGTGCAGACACGTTTGCGGTGTCTACATTTGCCCCTTTTTGTCTTGTTGGTTGTTCTAGACGAACTGCAAGACAAAAATAGGAGTTGGTTGCCCCAGAAAAAGGATGAGGTGTTCCCCCCTTAAAGCGATAGTCGAGAGAAGGGAACCGAAGATTGAGTGTCGATTTGACAGAGAAATGGATAGAAGAGAGTGAGTGAAAACGCTGCCATAGTCGTGATTGCGCGTATACCACTTCACGAGAGGGTCAGGTCAAATTGTCGCATCGTCAAGGGTCAAGGAGTGCCAAAATTGAAGTAACCGGGCCCCAGCATTTAGTCGTCTACTGATCGGGTCACTCAATCTAAGCTGAAGCTCTAAATGGTCGTCGTGTCCCAGGTATCCAGGGCTCAGGAAGTGCTCCCAGAAACACGAAAAAGCCACAAGTAGTAGTGATCAACTGGCTCACGATCCTATACTTGTGAAGGGTCAAAAATAGTCTGCAGACAATTCTGCTAACCAGCCATGGAATAGCATACACGCAAAAACAACCAAGGCAACATTGGCTTGGAAGTGGTCGAGGTCAAAGGAGATAGGCATGATCGCCAATGGTCATTGGTCGAGAGGATGGATGGACGAAAGGATGCGGCCGAGCTAACCCCAGAAGACCCCATGTCAACTGAGTGCTACCTACATAGCCCCTGGTGACAGGGCCTCAGGCCGATGTAGTTCTCCCAAAAAGGGAGGGAGGGTCAGAGGGATTGATTGGTCTTGGTCAAAGGTCGATGATTGGTCTTGGACAAAGGTCTTGGTCAAAAGGTCTTGGTCAAAGTTGACGAAGTGGGGCGTGATAAGAGTCAAAGAAGAGAAGGTTTGTCCATCAAAGAGATGAACAAACGGGGGTGGTCGAGCTAACCTCAGAAGATGTGGTATCTGAGTGCTGCCTACATAGCCCTGGTCCTAGGGCCTCAGACCAATGTAGTTTGGACAAATTGAGAAGATTGGTCAGTGATTGGATGTGGTCAAGCGTCGAAATGATGAGGCTAAGATGAGGATAAAAGGATGCTACAGATGGTGTACTCTGTAGAAGTGGTCGAGAGTCTTTCATCCCTAGCAAGTTTCCATAGTCGCGATGGATGTATGCTAAAAATGAATGAAGGGTCTATTTATGCTTCAGCAAGTATTGGTTTATGCTTAACATAAATTGGGTCTGGTCAGTAGTTTCCATGTGTATTGGTGTCCATGGGAACTATGTGAAAAGGACAAGGATGATGCCTGATGTCATGTTGAAAATGTCGAGGCTGGAGTGAAAAATGTTGAAGTTGGCTTGGTTTAAGGATGAGTCGACAATTGACGTGGCCAAAGCGTGACTAAAGTGTAGAGAAAAGGTGAAAGGCAAATTGCTCTTTCATTGACAAGGACCAGAAAGGAAGCATAGATAGGGGTGATTAGAACCAAAGCCCCATTCATGCATTACGTCGTTGACCAGTGTTGAGTTAGAACGGTAATCGAATCACTTTGACATTAAAGTGAGCTCGAAGTCCCTTGAGCCGGTGATAGGAGGAGGATAGGGTAACCCAGTTTAAGAGCAGGAATAACCTTGCCCCTTTTATAGGAGACCCTGAGACAACTAAAAGCCAATGTCCGTGACTCATTTTTTTTTTTTTTTTTTTTTTTTTTTGCGCAGACTGATCGATGCGGGAAGCCTGCATAGAGATGTCACTTGATGTAATGGTCAGGTTGCGAAGCTGATCAATACGGGAAGCTTCTAAAATAGGTTGCTGTTTATTGCCAGAGTAGTCATAGCCATCCTTCGAGGGAGTGGTCTATATTTTTGCTTAATAATGTTTGAAAAGTTGGCCTAGCTGTCCTTTAAGGGATCAGTCTAGTAATACAGCAATGATAGTACAGCTGTCCTTCAAGGGATCAGTCTGTCTTTTGATTTTGACTTGATTTAGTGACCATGGATATGTTTTAACATCTTGACTTGGATATATTGATAGAAATGAGAGTCACGGACAAGACTGTAGAAGCTCAAGGACGCCCCTTTTATTAGGACAAAGCATCACTGCATCCTAAAAGGGTTGTAGAGGACTTGTTAAGGGGGAATAGGGTTGAAAGGGATGAGGATTAAGAGGACGAGGATTGCTCAAGGGATGAGCTCAAGTTACGTGTCAAGTAGACGAGTACTCGACTAGCAGAAGAAAGGTCGAAGATGCAACGCATTAAGAGGCTCAGGTTTTGGCCGTCCGTCGAGGGAAGATAGACGATAAGTCCCTGACCCATACTTGTGCGTGATGATAAAAGGTCCAAGCCAATTGAGGGCGAATTTGCCTCGTTTACTTCGCTCCATATTGGTCACGTGTTGATTCTCTTTGAGGACGAGGTCTCCGATGTTGAAATCTCGTTCTCGCAGATTTTTGTCATAGGCCCGCTTTATGCGACTTTGGTAGACATGGAGATGATTAAGGGCAGCCAGACGGCGCTCGTCGAGTAACTCAAGTTGAGCTAAGCGATCTTGACGAAAGTCATCATTGGAGAGAATGTCATGCAGGGAGATACGAAGAGACGGGATCTGTACTTCAAGAGGTAAGACAGCCTCTGTTCCGTACATGAGAGAAAAGGGAGTAGCACCCGTAGAGGTTTGGATGCTAGTGCGGTAGGCCCACAAAGTGAAGGGGATATGAACGTGCCAATCCCTTCCTGTATCGTCGACCACCTTCATGAGAATTTTGGTGAGAATTTTGTTGGAAGCCTCGGCCTGTCCATTTGCTTGTGGGTAGTAAGGTGAAGAAAAGCTGAGTTTGATGCCAAATGAGTCGCATAGTTTTTGGACAGTCTTGTTTTTGAAGGACTTGCCATTGTCGGTGATGATTTTGTGAGGGACACCGAAATGACAGATGATGTGGCTACTGATGAAGTCGACAATTTTGTCAGCTTTTGTGGAGATAAGAGGAATGGCTTCCACCCACTTGGTGAAATACTCAGTGGCAGTGATGATGGACTGATGACGAAGAGACGAGTGAGGGTTGATCTCACCGATGAGATCTAAGCCCCACTGAGAGAAAGGCCAAAAATCCTGAGCGACTTGTAAGGCGTGGCTGGGGAGATGAAGCAGGTTAGAGTGCTGCTGACACTTGATGCAACGCCGAACATAATCGCTATAGTCTTGATGAAGGGTGGGCCAATAATAACCCAGGCGAAGGAGGCGCTTGGCAACCGAGTTTCCACTGAAGTGTCCACCACAAATCCTGTCGTGGACTTGCTTTACGGCATGAGAAGCTTCAGCGGAGGTTAGACAGTGAAGAAGGAGACCGTTGAAGCCTTGCTTATAGAGAAGGCCCCCTAGCATGGTATAGCGGGCTGTGCGCTTGATGAAAGCTCGCCGCGCATTGCTAGAGAGGTTGGGAGGAGTGACAGAAAGAGACAAGTAGTCCACGAGTTACTTATACCAGTCATCTTGTGGGCTAGAATTGATAGTGTTGATATGGTCGATGTGAGGAGAGATGTATGAAGGCAAAGGTACGCGATGCACTGTGATAAAAAGGTGGGATGATGATGATGAAGATGGGATATGCGAGGCAAGAGAAGCCATGGTGTCGGCAAACTTGTTCGTAGAGCGTGGAACAGTCTGTAAGAGGTAATGGTCGAAAGATGCCAAAAGAGTGTCAGCACGATTCTTATACCTCTGTAAAACTTCATTTTTACAGAGATACGAACCGTTAACTTGATTAATGACAAGCTGCGAGTTGCCGAAGATGTTGATAGACTTGATGTGGAGAGAAAGGGTAGTCTGAAGTCCCAAAATTAAGGCCTCGTATTCGGCCATATTATTGGTACAATCAAAGTCAAGCTTGAAAGATAGAGGCAAGGGCTCCCCATCGAGTGGGATGAGGATGACCCCTGCACCCCCACCGAGTTGACATTTGGAGCCGTCAAAGAACATAGTCATCTGGTAGACGGTGTCATCGGTGGAAAGGGTAGCGATAGACTCGTCAGGGAACTCACAGTGCGAAGGTTGGTTGTCGGGAAGAGGGGCATCTGCCAGTTGGTCAGCGATGGTTTGCCCCTTGATAGATTTTTGTTGGATGAATTCGAAGTCAAACTCAGCAAGCAGCATGAGCCACCGAGCCATACGTTGATTCTGATATGGCTTGGAGTGCATGTACTTGAGAGGGTCGGTGTGAGTGATGACAAAGGTTTTGTGGTTGAGAAGATAGTGGCAGAGCTTGGTAGCGGAAAAGACTAATGCCAAACAGAGTTTCTCGATATGAGTATACCGAGTTTCATAGTCGACCAGTGTTCGGCTGATGTAGTAAACCGCTTGCTCATGATGATGCTCGTCTCGGTGCGCGATCATGGCACCTAACGAATGGTTGGTAGCAAAGATATAAAGGTAGAAGGGTTGGTCATCCTTAGGTGGAATGAGAACTGGTGGAGAGACCAGATAGCCTTTGAGGGCTTCAAAAGCCTCTTGACAGCCCTTATCCCATTTAAAGGAGACGTCTTTCTTAAGGAGGTGATGAAAAGGTTGGCAGCGGTCTGAAAGCTGCGAGATGAAACGGCGAATGGACTGGAGCTTCCCTTGTAGACTGCGAAGCTGCTTGAGATTGGTCGGGGGCGGCATTTCGAGGATAGCGTGGATCTTGGCGGGATCTATCTCGATACCACAAAAGGAAATGATGAAGCCGAGAAGTTTGCCTGAGAGGACCCCAAAGACACACTTCTTGGGGTTGAGGCGGACATTGTATTGAAGGAGACGAGAGAAGATGATTGTGAGAATGGTCAAGTGGTCGCGGCGGAGCTTGGACTTGCCGAGAAGGTCATCCACATAGTCCTCCATGATTTTGTGGAGGAGATCGTGGAAAATGTAAGTCATGGCGCGCTGATAAGTGGCAACAGCATTTTTCAGGCCGAAAGGCATGACTCGATAGCAGAAAGTCCCCCATGGGGTGATAAAGGTAGTCTTGTGCTGGTCTTCCGGTGCGATCAGGATTTGATTGTATCCTGAAAACCCGTCCATAAGAGATAGCATCTCATGGCTGGCCATGAGATCAACAAGCTGGTCAATGTTAGGAAGAGGAAAGTCATCTTTGGGATAGGCTAGGTTAAGGTCACGATAGTCCGTGCAGATCCGAATCCCCCCAGTTGCTTTAGTAACTGGGACAATGTTAGAGACCCACTGTGGATAATCGATGGGTTGGATGAAGGAGACAGAAAGAAGGCGCTGAAGCTCCTCTTTGACAAGAAGCGCAACGCGAGGATGCATCTTTCGAAGCTTCTGCCTAACAGGCTTAGCCTCTGGTTTGGTGACAATGTTATGGGTAGCAATGGTGGGGTCGATGCCAGGCATGTCGCTGTAAGTCCAGGCAAAGGCCTTGCTATGGTTGGAAAGGAACTAGGCATAGTCAAGCTGCTCCTGAGCGTCTAAAGATTGGCCAATCTTTAAGACGTGAGGAACATCGGAAGAAGAAGGGAGGTTGATGTCAATGGTGGATTCATTTAACATAACCTGGGTCTCAGAAGGGAGGAAATGCTGGATGAAAGAGTCATCGGCACCCATGTAGGAAAGGATGGCGTCATCGTCAACACAGTGGACAGTGTGAATGGTTGCCGACTCATCCTCTACCATGCTAGGAAAGATGAGAGGGAGAGACCTAGGCACCCCATTGAGCTGATAGGTCAGGGGTTCCAGGCAGATGGTGTTTATGGAAAAAAAAAACTAGGAGGGATGGAAACCACCGACTCCGTAGGTGACGAAGGAGAAATGGGCGAGTCTGGAAGAGATTGGTCAATGGTTGGTTCGAGACAAAGGTCAGAAGGAGCCTGAGTGGGGTCATGATATCCTAGGCCATACCGTTTCTTGGCATCGTAATCATTGAGCGGCTCGATGGGCTGATGGGAGCCCTGCTCATAACGTCCAAAACCAAAACCCTTCCATGCACACCTGTGAAGGTAAGTGTGTGCAAAGGCGGGGTTGCCAAGAAACGAGAAATCAGATGTGAAAGGTTGGGGTGAAGAGAGGGAAGTGCCATAGGTAGGAGCTTGATTAAGCCCCCCATAGACAAAGTTGGTTTGGAAGTGAGGAGGACCATAAGGTATGACCGTCCCGATCCGAGGGTCGTAGTTAGGACTGAGGTGAAGGCATCCATACTCTTGCGGAGTTTGGAACATGTCGAGGGTCAACAAGCGATATTCCCCAAGCGATAGTCGTTGGAAGATGTCTTCCATGGGGTCTTTGGTCGGCGCTTGAAGAGGAGGGGTGAGGGCAACCGCCGATTGCGAACTGGTCGAAGCTTCCGCAGATGGAGGCAGTGCCAGAGTGGACGGCTTGATGGGAATGAGGATGTCGTTAGGATGATAGGTGGTGTTGCAAGTCTTGAAGGGTGAAGGGTCAGCGGGGATGGTGTGGACTTGCCCGTCATGCTCGAATTTCACACAACGGTGCAGGGTGGAGGGTATACAGGCCATGGTACGGATCCAAGGTCGGCCCAGTAGAAGGTTGTATTGAAACTCTCCTTCGATGATATAGAAGAGCTCCGGGACTGTGCGTGGACCAACACGAATGTGGAGGATGACTGTGCCAATGGTCGTGGCGGTGGTGTCGTTGAAAGAGTGTAGGATCGCGTCAATTTTGGAGACGCAGTTCTGAGGAAGAGCCAGCTGATCAAAGGTGTGGGTAGAGATTATGTTGATGCTAGCGCCGCTGTCGATCATAACGCGTTTAATGCGTGTCCGATCAACATAGGCAGTGATGAAGAGGGCGGCGTCCTGATCTTCCGTGTTAGATGTGGGAATCTCAGAATCGCTGAATGTGATGGAGGCGATAGGAGACAAGGAATGGACGAGGGCAGTGAGTGGTTGGGGGTCCTCGGGTCGGACCTCCGCTACCTGCAAGGCTTGGATAAGGGCTTGACGGTGCTGAGGCAAGGTTTGGATAAGGTCATAAAGAGACATCTTCACAGGTGTCTGGTGAAGCTGCTTCAGCATGGAGTCATGAATTGGCCCAGAAGAGGAAGACGAAGAAGGTTGGGACGCGCCAAGGATAGAAATTTTAGGCTTGGGTGCAAGGGGTGGCTTGACGAAGGGATAGGTCCAAGGAATGGCAACTTTTTCCTTGGCCTTGTCCTTTTGCGATCTAGTGGTTATATGGATGGCATTGATTTCAAAAATGGGAGACGAAGAAGGGGTCATGTCTTGCTGGTGAGATGTTGACGTGTTTGAAGAAGTTGGACAGGAAGGAGTCGGGGTCTGGTCAAGAGTGTCCTCAAGGAGAAGAGTGTCTTTCTCCATGTGGCGGTGAATGACGGCCTTGAGGGCACAGTAAGTCTCGATGTCGTGTCCTGGTGTACGATGATATAAACAAATTTTCGTATCGTCGAACCAGGAGGGCTTGGACCCGAGAGGTTGGAAAGGCTTGATGGGTGGAAGGGTTATGTCGGAAGTCTGGAGAAGTCGGTGCAATATCGACGAGTATGAGCCCAATAGAGGGTCCGTGCTATTTGATATGCGCGAGGTTGGTGACTTTTGCTTAGGCGAGGTTAGAAGAGGTTTCCGTACCACCTTATGGGTTGATGGCGCGGTGACAGATGGAGACGGCTCTTTCTTGACGATTGATACCGCCTTTTTGGGAGAGGGACGACTGGAGATAGGCAAAGGAAGCAAAGGAGGCAACGAGTTTTGGTTGAAGGTCGGAGTGGGAAGGATGCTAGCCAAGGTTGAAGGATGGGGGCCCAAAATGGATGGCAATGGTGACGGAGAAGGAGGCGTTCGTTTCTGCGGTCTGGCAGTCTTCTTCGCCTTGGTTGGAAGACTACTACTGGTCGAGGTCTGGCCTAGGTCCACCTTCACTTGCGGGTGAGTGAGGGAGGAGATAAGACGAACGCCAAATGACTTGATGGGTTTGGACGAGATAGATGCAGGCTTTGGTTTGGACGGGTTTGGTTGAGGTTTGAGAGTCTGGTCTTTGTCAAGAGTCTGACGAGATTCTGCCTTGGGAGGATTAGCGGCATGTGATGAGAGGGCGCGGGTATGTTGAAGGGATTTAAGATGCTCCCACAACACCTGAGGCGTCACTTTCCTCGAAGGGAGAAGTTCAATCTTCTCTACTAACCGGGAAAATGGCTGAGAGGAAGATGTTGATGGTTGCGAGGTTGAAGACGAGATGGGAGTAGTGGTCTTGGACACATGGTGTGGTGAAGTCATGATAGATCTAGATGAAGATGAAGGAGAGACAGGTTCTTCCCTGGGTGGAGAAGAAACCGGGGAGTGAGGCTCCTCCAGCGGGTAAGGGGCAGGGATGACGGTGCCCTCCACTTGCGGCTGAGGAGTAGGAAGGGTCGGGTCCTCCATAGGCTGCAGAAAGGAGGATGGCGAGACTGGTGGTGCTGATAAGGCCGAGGCGTCCTCCAAGATGAGAGAGGTCAATGGAGAACTAGCCGGGGAGAGAGGCTCGTCCACATGTGATGGACTGATAGATGGACTAACCTCAAGAGGTTGATTGGGGACGAAAGGAGAGACCGTATTGACTGTCCGAATATTGTGCTCATGATTGTCATCAATTAAGGTCTGGACATTGTTCTGAGTTGGCGGATGATTGGGGAAAGGTTGTTTGAAGATGTCAATGGCCTGATTAGGGGGTGCATTTGGATTGTCTAAGATGAGATCCCCCTTTTCAAGCATGTCTTGTATTATGTTCTTAAAGGTCTTGCAGTTCTCCGTGTCATGGCCCTTAACACGGTGGAAGCTGCAGAAGTCTTGCTCCCTATACCATGCGGGGATGGCGTGTGAGGGATCGAATTACAGAGGAGGTCAGGCTTGAGGGAGATTGAGGACTCCCTGTTTAAGAAGCTTTTCCAGCACAAACGCATATGATTCTCTAAGAGGAGTATATCGTCGCTGCACGTATCTTTGCTGGAATTGCCGAGTAGCGCTCTGAGATGTAGAGGGCTCAGGCTGATTGGACGAAGAAGATGAAGGTCTGACAACCACGGCATTAGCTGAAGCCTTGGATTTAGAATTGGATGATGATGGCTTGGCAGAAGAAGAGTCATTGGTCTTAGAGCTGGGATTCTTACTCCGCAACTTGACTTTGTTCTCCTCGATGGCATGCAACTCAAGTTTGCAGGCCATCGTGAAGGCCTTGTCAAAAGTGCGGAAGGTTTGAACCCTCAGAGTGGAAGAGATATGTCGGGCACAGGCTTGAGAAAAGAGTTCAATAAGCTTGGCCTAGGGCAAGGAAAAGGAGAGTTGGTTGATAAGGCCTCCCCATCAAGCCACGAAGTCGGCTATGGACTCGTCCTCGAATTGCCGAATAGAATAGAGGTCCGTGATCGAGACCTTCTTGGTTATGTTGATAGAAAAGTGATCGAGGAATAGCTGAGCCAATTGCGTGAATGAGAAGAGAGAATGACTAGGAAGGGAGCTGTACCAGTCAAGTGTAGCACCCGAGAGAGACATAGGAAACGTGCGTAAGAGTAACGCATCGTCATGGCCAATGAGGTAGCAGGCGTGTCTGAATGCCCGCAAGTGTTGTTGTGGGTCTTCCTTGTTTTGAAAGTGAGAAAACTTCGGAAGCTCCCACTGGCTAAGATATGGTCTGATTGGGACAGAAGGATGAATGGGCTCGTTACAGATCTACTCGTATGAAAGAGTGTTGCGCGAGCTGGAAACAGAGGTCTCAAGACTGGTCATCTTGTCCATCAGCATCTTGATGATGTCTGCCGACAGATTGACGGGTTGCGCGCCCCCTAAGTTGTAGGGCACTTGGAAGAGGTTAGAGGAGGTGTGTGACATAGTCGGTTGTAGAATATACGGATGACTAATCGCAGGGGTAGAGGTGAAGGCTAAAGGTGGTTGGTTAGAAGACATAGCTGGGCCCGTTGTTGCCACGAGAGGTTGGACTGTGGTAATGGGGGCCAAGGGGTAAGAAGCCACCCTGGTGTTGATAGGGGCCAGGGTAGGCGGGATAGAGACGACAAGGTTTTGAAATGGAGTGGATAGCAGTTGAGCGGGTTGGGGTTGACAAGGGGCCGGAACCCCGGTGGCAGTGGGCCCAATGATAGAGGGAGAGGCCACACCTGGGGGATTGGTCAAAGTCTGGTCAGTGGTCAAAGCGATGGCTTGAGTGTCTGAAGGTTGAACTATGGATGTTGTTGATACAGCTGTAGTCACGACAAGGGAGGTTGGCATTCTGTAGATCGGATTGCCCAAGGAGTCTCGCGTTCGGCTATGCGCGAGATAGTGTTGCAAAGCCTTGACATTGAGGTCCAAGAATCGCTCGAATTCTTGGTCCCCTTCTTGGACAATGGGAGTCTGCGGCGGGGTTGGACGGACAGGAGTTCTTTCGGTCTCCGAGTTGAACTCCATTGTAGGCTTGGTCACGGATGGGGTGGACGGAAGTGGTTGACGGCTGGCGTGGTTGACAAGAGCCTTGGCTTGGCTACGAGTCAAAACCATGCAAGGCAAAGAAGGTTCAGGTCTCAGGAACTGTGTTGCTCAGTTTCAGAAGACCAGGATGGAGTCTTTGACAGAGAAAGGACAGGTTTTAGGTTGCTGGTTTTGGAAAAAAAAGGACAGTGACAGAGACCGACATCGGTTGAAAAACTGATGTCGGTAGGAAATAAGGCCGACGTCGGTCAGATAACCGATGCCGGTAACAAATGAAGCCGACGTCGGTATCAGAACCGATGCCGGTGACAGGGGAAGCCGACGTCGGTGGCAGAACTGATGTCGGTGACTGTGTTTTCCAGAGAGCCAAAAGGTTCTTGGAAAAACAAAGAAGAAAGCATCCTCACACACTCAAACAAACAGATGAGAAGAGGAAAATAGAGAAAGACAGACAAGCCTAAGCGATAAATCCTAGGAATTAACCTTAGAAACTTGTGGCTTATGCCTTAGA
This sequence comes from Torreya grandis, assembly GCA_037957365.1. Classification (NCBI taxonomy): domain Eukaryota; kingdom Viridiplantae; phylum Streptophyta; class Pinopsida; order Cupressales; family Taxaceae; genus Torreya; species Torreya grandis. Next base: position 1,455,452 of record JARHVA010000479.1, read on the forward strand.
TGAATGTTTGGGGAGATTGGCTGAAAAATGGGTCCTAGAAGAAGGCGGTCTAAGGATGGTTTCAGGTGTTGTTTTAGGTGCTCAAAGATCTGTGTTAGGGTCTGGTACGTGGCCTGGTGCTAAGGAGCAAGCTCCCCTCACTTCACGATTCCAGTGGTTAGCTGGTCTCGCTTAGCCAAGATATACCTCGCCTAGAGTTTAGACTCCGCCAGAGAACGGAGTGGGCTTCCCCCTTGGTGATGAAATCCAAGTAGGGTCACCGGGACGGGTAAGGTATCCGTTGGGTGATGAAATCCCAGTCGGGCCTTATCTCAGGTATGTTTTATGTGTGTTTTAGTGCATGTGATTCGGTAGTGTAACATCAAGTGTCTACGGTTTATTCAATATGCGCCTAAGTTACTAGATGTGGAATAATGCAAGCACAAGCAGAAATGAAAGTGCAATATGTTTTAATGCCCAAGTCGAAATGTGATATTGTTATGAAGACAAGATGGAGAAAGGGATGAGAGTATGATATTTAGACTAGTCTAGAATGCAAGGAAGAAAGATTCGTTTTAGTCCTGCTTATAGTGTCATTTGGAATAGAAGAAAGAGACAAGAAGAAAGGAGCCTAACTACACCTAAATGAATGGAAAAGAAAAAGGAACCCAGGAGGAACCTAGCGTCCCACCGGGCGTGCCAGAGATGTTTCTACCTCAAATTTGCTTTTCAGACTTAAAAGAAAGAAACTAAAAGAAAGTAATGGACAAGGCTTGGAAGTACCTGGACTAAAGATTGCGCACCATAAATCCAGACGTTTGTGAGCACTCCTCTTTGGCTGTGGAGGAATGACACCTGCAAGAAAAAAAGGAAACTAGGACAAGAAAAATGTTAGACAGATAGGCAGTGGGTTGCCAAGCAAAAGCTTGTTCCCAGAAGTGTAAAAACTTCCTTAAGGGAGGTCAACCCACTGTTTTGATGAGATAAGTGACTGATAAAAGAGAGAATGCCAGAATACAAAAGTGACAAAGAAAGTAGAAAGGAAAGAAGAAAGCAAAATGATTACCTGAAAGAGTTGTTGGGCTGAAGACAGTCGCCGAGGTCGGAAATATCGCTGGCATCGGTTATCCGATCTGCTGGCGTCGGCTATCCTGTCAACGTCGGTTGGGGAAGTGACCGGCGTCGGTCGGGGTTGTGGCCTGTAGTCGGGTCTGGGTTGCTTTCTGGACTGTGGACGGGTCTGAGACTGAAAGGGGACAAGTTTGGATGGATTAGGGAGTGGTCTGGTTCGGGTTGGGTGCCTGGTGCAAGGTCTTTTTGGCAGAGGGATGGGGAAGAGGAAGAGACACAGAGGACAGGGAAGAGGAGGATTCACAGAGGACAGGGCCTGAGAAGGCTTTGCAGCCTCTCAGGGGGAGGGACAAAGGGAGCAGAAGACAATAGAGGATAGATGATTAAAAACTAAAGAAATGAAATAAAAAACCAGACTAGCTTACCTTTAGCTTGCTGAATGAAGAGAGAAGAAGATGTTGCTAGAGCTACGGAAGAGTTGCTGCAAGGAGAAGATACTGATCCAGGGCCTTTTTCACCTGTTGTTTCTACTGCACGAGGTTAAGACAGAGGAGAGATGAAAGCCAAAGCGTCGAGAGAAGCAGTTTGCGAGCTCAAGAGTCCAGGGGGTGCAACGGATGCAGAAGGGGATAATGAAGGCTGCCGACGCCGGCAGTTTCGCCGACGTCGGCCGAAGGGTCGCCGACGTCGGCGGTCGCAGGATGGGCACAGAGGCTAAAAATAGCCTCTGCCCATTCTTGCACGCCGCCGGGCGAGGGGTCATGGGAAGAACGGTCACAAGGATGCCAAAATGGATGAGGGGGGATATAATGGTGAGATTTGGCCTAATAAATGCTAGGGGGAAGGTGGAGGGATTCAAGGGAGGATCCAAGGTGGCAAGGGTAGGGTGGAAAAGGGGGCCTTAATTAATTAAAAATAGATGTTAATTTCCAATTAATAAGACTTAGGTGGGTTAGGGACCAAGGAGGACTAGGAGGGAGAAAGGACCAAGGGGGAGAACCAAGGTGCAGACACGTTTGCGGTGTCTACAGCATTATTGGTAAATATTCTAGTTTAGATTTGAAATATGGCCTTGGGTCTAAGGGAATTGAGTTTGTGATGGAAGCATGTTACTTTGTGGAAGTTATTATGCATGTTGAGTTTTAGTAGGGACTTATTATTAACTATTCAAACCTAACTGAGAAAAGAGTACTTATTATTGACTAAGGCCTTATCTTTGAATGTGTGGCACATGCTAGGTAAAAGCTAATAGTTGCCTAATAGGCACTTGATAGACATTGGCACCTCTTTATTAAACAAACACCTATTGTAAATTGGATTCTTGTTGTGTGTTCATCATTTATTCTTTGACCAAAAGTCATGCATTGTTTATTAGACAAAGTTTGTGATTGTTAAAGTATATTAATCTATGACTATTCAGGTATATTCATCACTACCTATTAAGGTGTAAAATTTGTTATCCCTATTGAGATAGCATAGTGTTTACCTTTGTTTTGATGGTAAATTGGTCTATACCTATGGTTGTATAATATTAGTCATCACCTATTGAGTAAGGATACCACTCATTGATTTTTGGGGTAAAACATTGGTTGGTGCTTGATTACTTATCCCCTATTTTTGCATGCTTAAAGAGCTAGCTTGTTGAGGAGTGGGAGTAACCTATTATGGTTGAGAACTAGGCATTCTTTCCCCCTGCTATTTAGAACCACTCATGGTATTGGTAAGAGGCAATTATTTTTGTTAATTATTCAACAGTGAATTTAACTCATCTTGGCCTAAATTGGAAGACACTTGAATTTTATCGACTATATTTGGCTCATGATCATGATTAGAAGCCACAATCACTGCCTCAATGAGTGGGATATTAAACATGTTGTAGACTAAAGTACTTTTGTAAAATAGGTCAACACTTGGATTAGCATGACCTAATGAATCAACTAACACTCATGGTAAATTAGTTAGTTCTATAAGTGGAGCATTTGATATATCCATGGCATTAAAATGTTATGCTATATTAAGATAAGTCTTATATGCATGTTGCATTTATATGAGTTAGTCCTCTATGGGTTTCTTTTCATTTACAATCATATTTAGATCTTGGAGTGATATAGGCATGAACACTTGAGGGTAACTAGTAGAGACCTTCTTGATAGTTTGAGTATAAGGTATGTTTCTAGACACTCTAACTAGACTACATAGATTTTTATGGGGAAAGTCTTCTAAAAAATTGTCCCCTACCTCTATGGCTCTAACTAAAATCTTAACCTTTTTTTGAAGCAAGTGACAATAAAAAAAGTATGGGTCATAGGTCGATTGCATGGTAACATAGTAAGGTTTGTTTTAGACTTGTTCGATAATAGATGGCACACTAGTAAGGTATTGAGATATTTATTCTTGCTCTTGACCTAGTTTTAGAGGTGTATTAACTAGGTAGTGTGTTAAAATATGTTGGATTTATGCCAGCTATTTATCAATGTAAAAAGGATAGGGATCCTTCTCACAAACTACATCATCTCCATATGGGTCTTGAATAAGGCCATCATTCATGACTACATTTTCATAATTTAGATTGTACATGGTTCCAATACATGTATAGTGAGGCATATCCAAATATATGAGTAACATTTCAATAATAGAAGGTTTAGATTTATAAAAATCTTGAAACATGGTATAAAATTCTTGGTTAATGCTTGGTACATCTATAAACTTGGTCTAAATTTCACACTTGATATATTATTGAAAATGGTCTAAACTTGGCCTAGAAATGGAGCTCTTCTCCAAAATCATAAATGGTAAACTTCATCTTAAATATATCTCCAAGGTTTAATGTCTTGCACACAAATGGTCAAATGAGTGGTAAGCTTGAATCTTGGTTTTGGGTAAAGTGTTTTGAACAAATCTAATCTATGTTTAAAATTAAAATGGTGTTAGGTATTTAGAAATAAGGCTTAATACTAGACTCAAAAGGTATGAATGAAATATAAAAATTGAATGGTAAATGATAGGTCTTTATAAATAAGGCAAAAATCTAGACTTTAAAACAAACTAGGTCTAAAAATTGAAAGGAAAATGCTAGGTCTTTGTAAACAAGGAAAAAAGTTAGACATGAAAACACTTGGTTGAGGTAAAAATTGCAAGGTAATTAATCTAATTCTAAAACCATTAAAAACACTTTAACTCAATATAAGCACATGGATTCAAATACAATTTTGACCTTGGTGTAAGATATTCACCCTAGGCACATACTTGAACAAATTGGGAAATTCAATCTCAAGTAATATAGTAAGAGTGATGAGTAAAACATTCAGGCCCAAGTGATAATCAAGGATCAAATGTAAATTAACCATTCTTAAGGTTGTACTTAAAAAGAGAGTTTTGATCTTAGTTCAAGGCAATAAATATACATGAGGCATACATAAAAATAGACCACTTCCTAGACCTAGGCAAAATAATCTTTAAATCAAGGAATTAGTCCAAGTTGCAAAATTCAAAGGTAAGAGGTAAACACCCCACCTAGAATTAAGCAAGGCATAGGTATAAACCACTCTATTTTAAATCTGAACTTCGCAAGATGAATTTTGAACTTGGTTTAAAAGACTTGAATGCTTCAAATGGATAAAATTCTAGACTAAAACAAACAACATAATGACACCAATTTTAGACCAAAGGCATACATGGTTTCAAACTCAGTTTGAATCAAGGTAAAGTTTTGAAATAGTATGAGCAACATAATGATGCCACTTTTATCAAAAGGTATGACAATAGTTTTCAAAACTCCAAGGCAAATACTTGGGATAAAACATGTAGTATAATGATGCCCTATTTAAACAAGTGACACACACTCACAAATGTTTTTGAATGAAAATTCTAAGGCAAAAGTCTGGTATCAAATATAAATAATAATATCTCTAAGGATAAATTGGTGTACAAACATGTGATTTGTTTATGACTCATATTGATGTAATAATAAAAACAATTTTAGTCTAAAAACACACATGTAAATCAAATAAAAATAGAAGTAACATAAATGGCTCATCCTATTACCTATAAATAACATGGTTGTACATAACTTTAGCTAAAGTTTACACTATTAGACTAATGTTTTTGAGGAATTAAGTGTTACCAAGTAGAGTTTTTACACCCCCTCTATCTCTCAAGCATTGATATGTGGTCTAAACTTAGATTGAGTAACACTTGACATTTGGAATGAAATTCTATGGAAAGTGGGCTTTTAATAAAACATATAAGTTTCAAATGTACTATATGGTCCTAAGTATGGTTAATGTAAGGGTGTAAACATGTCAATTGAATCCAAACTGCATAGCTTACTATGCAAGGGTCTATTCCTTTACATAGTCACTCTAGTCATCTACTACTTAGTGAATTTTGATGCCTAGTTGTCACATAGCCTGAGTACCCATTAGGATGGTCAAGATAAATACTCACCACTATCCTATCTAATGGTTTGTCTAATATATATACCCCATCATGGAGTGGGGTTGGTACAATGTTGAAAGATGAATCCGTAGGTCAATACACCCCTAAAGAAGTCATGGGCTGCCCACAATTTAAGTGCATACAAAGAAATAAATAAAAATTGAAAGACTTTAGAGTTTTATTTTGAATCACCCAAGTCACTCAAAGCTTAGAGAGACCATACAAAACATTATTTTTGATAGACTTTTTTACAAATAAGGGCAATAAACAAGGCACTTTTGGTCACCCAAGTTCCCTAAAGGGGATGGGGAAGAGCATACACACTAACTTTTGTGTTTGCCTAAATCAAATAATCTAATCTAATTAATTTTAAACTTCAAGGAACAAAAAAAATTTGAAAAATCTCTTAGGAGCTTTAATGAAAAATGTAGGTTCTTTTTACTAACACTAAATTGAAACGCGGTTAAATTTTTTTTTCCCCTTGGTTGTGTTTACACTTGTAAAAATTTATGAAAATGTAAAAAGGACAAATTTTAAAGTGACTTTTAAAACATCTTAACTTAATGTGAATGATTTTTCAACCTTTGTAAAATTTGACTTTTGCAAAAATGGATTGGTTAAAAAGTAGTCAAACTTCTTACTCCTTGGCTTAATTCCATGTAAAAAAATTATGGGATTAATTTATGTTTGAGCTAATATTATATAAATATAATTTATCTCAACAAAAACCAAGATTCAAATCTTGGGTTTTCTAAAAAATAAAAACACAAATAATCATTGACGATCAACATCAATCATGGCCAATTTTTATGATCAACATTGATTCTATCCTGATCATTATCGATTATTGAAACCACACCAAAAAAATGTGTTTTGATAGAAAAATACTAGAAAAATAATGTTTTAAACCAAAAAAAAATCACTACCCTATAAGAAAAAAGTTATACAAGAAATAAATAGGTTGTTAAGTACCAAGAAAAGTAAGAAAAACTTGAATTTTACTACATTTCTAGCTTTTAGTTTGACTATGTTTTTGACACAAAGATCATTATTGATTTATCCCAATTGACACTAATTCTAATGATTGACCCCAATTCTTTACAGTCATCACCAATCCCTATGTCTCAATCAAGAGTTCAAACGTCACATTTTCTGGTGATTAAATCAAAAAATTAGCATAACAATGGTTAGTAAAATGTATTAAAAAGTAGCAAGAAGAGATTTATGGGGTGAGTCCCACCAGGTGTGACATTATGTGATAAATAGGGAATCCAATAGGGGAGATTAATATCATGTTACTATAATAATAAATAAATAAAAACACACTAATAAAACTAACACCTCTAGCCTAGACACTCAAAGAGCAAGAGAACAATATAAGTAATTATCAACAGAGGACAAAACAAACATTATTTACCTTCCTTTAGATCAAGAGTTTTATTTTGGCCATAGATTCATGTGCTCAATTTTGTAATCAAATAATATTTAGAAATTATCCTCTTTGCATTATCTCTCCTTATCACCTTGGCAATGTTTGGCTTAGATTTGGCTTTGGCTTAGCTCTCTTAACAAATGAGCATTATATCACTAAAAAAAAGGGATCATTGGATGTATTTTTTCATCATAACATTACACCAAAAGATCTTCCTTAAAGGTATTTTTTCATAATAATCTTACATAAGAAATTCTTGTTGAATGATGGGTGAAGCCTTGTATTTTTAGCCTTCCAAAATAGCTCTAACCCAAGTGTAGTTAGGTTAAAGTTAACTGTATTTAAGTTTAGACTAACCCAATTTGAGTTAAGGAGGGGATAAAATTTTTAATATTTGGGATACATATCCCATTTATTAAGCATGGCTCTCCATTTATAAATTCAAGGCTTTAGGGAAGATATTTTTAATTCCTTGACTTTGAGGGTGATGACATCATCATAAAATCCTTTTTATTTAAATTTTGTTTAAAAAATCATTTTCACTAATTTCACATGGAAATTTCACTAAAGCATTTAATTTTGTTTGTTTATTTAATTCATTCTTCTTAGCATTTTTGCACTTTAGGAATTGTTCAAGTGTCTTGCTTAATGAGTCCATAGGCCAAACTATCAATTTGTTAGGTCATAAGTTAAATGGAGATGAATTTATGAGAGTTTAATTTTATGTACAACATAATACCCCAAATAGGGATGACTCAACACGATTCTAAGAACTAATGTTTGATGTGCAGATGAAATTGGGACATTTAGTGATTCCTAGGCTTAATTTGCATTTTTTTTATAAACAATTTAAAGTCTAATTGGAACACAGTTGTGGTCAAAATAGGGTGTCTAAAAAACATAATAAATAGTCCATGGAAACAAGAATATAATAAACTTAAGAATATATAATCAAATGTTAGTATTGATATGAGATTGTAATTTCACATATACAAAGGGAGATTATGATTAATACACAAAATACATTCAAATTAGTAATAACATAATATAAATAATTATATTTAAAATAAACTCATCCACAACTAAGATACCATAATGACATAACTTCTTACAATATTCACAGGTTTGGAGAGGAATTAGATTTACACATCAAGACCAACTACATAACAATTAATAAAATTTGCTATTTTTATTAATAGCCAAAATTCTCCTCCCTTTGGTATAGTGAGGATATAAATATTTGGAATTGGAAAGCCTCATCCTCCATGTGAAGTTTAATTTTCATCTTTGAAAATAATACTGTGTCCAAATCATGCAAAGAATGCATGTACAAAAGTGTTTACCTAGAATAAAATTCCTTGTTTAAAATACAATACACATAGACACACATATATGTATATGTGTGTACACACACACACACACACACACACACACACACACACACACACACACACAAAATAAATTAGGAACCAATGTTCCAATTTAGTTGAAACATGTAAATACATATTTATATTTAGACTAGTGATGATTTAGCACCTTTAGTAGAGGAATAAGGTTGAGTGACAATTGTAGAAATAAAAATTGTTGATGGAGGCCCTTAGGGCATCAAAATTGGTCTCATTGGAGTATGCATGACTGTATATCTAGAAAACTAAATACTTTGTGTCAATGCATTAACACCTATATTTGATTGCATTTAGGGTGCTGACCTTGATGCTCCCTCAGTAGATCTAACTTTTTAAAATAATGCATGAGATATATCAAAATATTTATTAATAATATCAAAATTGAGCAAGGAAGGCTTGAATATTATGTGTTCTACCTATGATCTCTTGAAATTAGCTCTAAGGGATTCAAGTTTGAAAGAGTTTGTCAATATCTTTGAGTAGTTTTCATGCAATCAAGTTGAATCTTGTGTGGTAGCATGAGATCTCCATAAAACACATGACATTTTTAATAAGCTATGAAATCCAAAATGATGTGATTGAATTCTTCATTAACCTTCCCAAAAATAAAAGTGGGGTACATATAGATAAAATTAGGGAAACATGAGAAAGCCTCTAATTTTCTTAATTAACTAATTAAAATTAAATATAATTATCCTATGGACCCTTTATAACTCACCTAAGGAAGCTTAAATAACATAGAATGACCATATGATCATGTAGGCAAAATCTAGTGGTATAAATCACTACACTAACACCCCCTCTTAAGTGTAGCTTAGGTGAGATGAGAACTAGGTCCCAACATTAAAATCCTATTGATGTACCCAAGTACATAGTGATGAACCTTCATAGGAGGGAGAATAAGGTGGAGCAGCCCTAACCCCAACAAGAGCTCATATATGAATAAATTTACTTTTTGTGAAAGGCTTAGTCAAAATATTGCAATCTACTTTGATGTTGGATAGTATCAAATATTAATAGCTTGATCATTGATAAAATCCTTGATGAAATGCATGTGAATATCTATGTGGTTGGTCCTTTGATGGAGAATTGGATTATTATAAATTTATATAGTGCTTTGGTTGTCATAGTAGATGATTATTGGCTTATGAAATTGGACACCAAACTTAGTGAGAATCCCCTAAATCTAGATTACTTTAGTAGTGACATTGACAACCCCTTTGTATTCTTCCTATGTATATAATAAATAAATTTCATGTTGCTTCCTACTTGACCAACTTATTTCACCTAAACCAAGTGAGAAAATATAGCCTAAAGTATACTTTTGACTCTGAATATTTCCAGTCCAATCTGAATCTATGTATCCAATCAAATAAACCTTTCTTCATACTCCATAGTGTATCCCATAGTTGTGTGAACCCTGAATGTAGTGAAGAATCCACTTTATTACTTTCCAATGTAACTCATGTGCCTCTTGCATAAACTAGGAGACCAAACTAACTACATAGGATATGCTAGGTCTAGTGTGTGTGAGATAGATAATACTACCCACAAGTTATCAATATGGTGTTGCATCAATGAGTGGTATAGGACAATCAACCTTAAGCTTCACACTAGACAAGAAGGGAGAAGGAGATGGCTTAAAATCAACCATGTTAAACATTGCAAGCAAATCAAGATAATATTTGGATTATGATAAAGCTATCCCAAATCTGACTGAATGATTTCAACCTTGAGAAAGTAGTGTAATAATCCCATGTTTGTCATTGAAAATCTATTTGAAAGTGCAATTTTCACTAATTAGATGGATGATTATGAGCTCCCTATAATTAGTAAGTCATCCACATAGATAACTAGGATCAACATAGAATCATCCTATCACAAGATGTAGACATTCAAATCTGAGTGGCATTTGGTGAACCTGACTGTAAAGAGAAAGGAGTCCATCTTGGCATACCATACCTGAGGGGCCTATTTGAGTGCATAGATAGATTTCTTGAGTCTGTAGACCAAGGAGGTATCTTCCACAAAGCCTTGTGGTTACTCCATATATATCTCTTCCTTGAGGTCACCATGTAGAAAATCACTCTTTACATCCATTTGGTGAACATCCCACCGATGTACAGCTATGATGGTTAGAGTGAGTCTTATAAATGTCATCTTGGATATAAGAGCAAATTTCTTAGTGTAGTCTATGTTAGGCACATGAGAAAACCCCTTTGAAACTAGATGAGATTTGTACTTTTTTACTAACCCATCTATACCATACTTGGTCTGATAAACCCATTTTCAATGGACCAATTTTCTTCCTTTGGGAAGAAGGACCAAGTCCCATGCTTTGTTCCTTATTAGGGAACTATGCTCTTCTTGCATAGCAGAATCCCATTATAGAATGCCAGATGTTTCATGAAAGGTTTATGGATCTGAGGCAATGGCCAAGTAAGCATGTGATGTCCCTTAAAACTATGATAATGTCTACCTTGTATCTGATGGATTTTTAACCCATCCTTTAGTACTTTAAAGTGTCTATCTAACCCAAATATGACTAGAATTGTATGAGATTGGAGAATCAAGAGGTGATTATTCATCATCTATAGTGTTAATGTGAGATGGAGGAGGATAATCCTCATCACTACTCTCATCACTTGAACTTGAAGAATAAGAAGAGTCATCCTCATCATCAAGAAGATCTTAAGGTGGATCTATGTCACTGTCAAAAGTGGAATCAATGTCCAGTGATACTTTTAAAGAATCTAGAGTGCTAGGATTATGTTCAAGTGGGCCTTTATGAAACTTGACACTCCTTTCAATGAATATCTCATGATTTTTAGGATGGAGAAGCCTATATCCCTTAACACCCTCTACATACCCCACAAAGATGTAAGATTGACTCTGAGGGTCTATTGCCTTGCATTTCTTCTTGGGAACATGGGACATTTTTTGTGATCTAATCACTTTAAAGTGATCAACTACGGTTTTTTGACCATCAAAATCTTCAAAAGGAGTGGTTACCTTCAAGGCTTTATGTGGAACTTGATTTTGAATATAGCACACATAGTTGATGGCTTCGACCCAATACTAAGGAGCAAGAGACTTTGATTGAAACATGCAGTTGGCCATTTCCTTTAAGGTAAAATTCTTGTGTTCAACCACACCATTATACTAAGGACTATATGGAATTGTTTGTTGCATCTAAATCCCTTTTGATACGTAAAACTACTCAAACTTGTTATTGACATACTCTCCACCATTATCAGTCCTTAAGATTTTGATGGAACATTCTGACTACTTCTTCACAAGTGCCTTGAAGTCCTTAAAGTGATCAAAGACCTCAAACTTTTATATATATAAAAAACACTTAGGTGTACCTAAAAATTTTATCGATGAATGTGAGCATGTATCTTGTCTTATTGAATGAAGGTTTTCAAAATGGACCTGCTAAGTCACTGTGGACTATTTCTAGCTTCTATTTGGCTCTCCTTGCTTTACCCTTGTCATATTTATATTTTAGATGCTTACCAAGAGTGTAGTTGTTGCATAGGCCATCTTAGAATTTGACATTAAGCAACCCTAAAACCATGTCTTAATTATTGAGTTGCTCTAGGTAATGGTAATTTAAATGGCCAAACCATTCATGCCATAGTTTGCTTACTCCATCTACATGAGTAAGTAGTATAACTAAGGGCTAATTTGGGGGAAAGTGTGAGAAGGTATACAACTTAGACTAATGATTTTCCTTCCCATAAGCCACTATATTATCACTATGTATCTCCTTGATGACCACTGAACTAGGTGTGAACTCAACTCGCTTCCCTGCACCTATGTGAGTGATTTGATATACTGACAAAAGATTGGTGGATAGTGAAGGAACACATATAACATCATTGAAGGTCCTATCACTTACTTCTACTAATCCTTTACGACTGATTTCTAATGAAGTGTCATCACCTATGAAAATTTAAGGCATAGAACATGGCTTTATTTATTTAAAAAGATCCTTTGAGGAGGCCATGTGATAGGAAGCACCTGAGTCAATAACCCAAGTCAAAGGCTTAGAATCCAATGCAACAATTGCCTTGCCCTTATTTTTACCCTTTTTGATATCTTTATGCTTTATAAAATATTATGATGATGTGTTATAAGATGAGGATTCAAGAACACTGATGTTGTTCTTCTCAAGGATCTTAGTCAAGGTGTCAATCTTCTTTTCATACACTATGATTCATCATGCCCAAGTTTCTTACAAAATTTGTATTTGAGTTTCTCATTCTTAGGTTTCACACTTAAGGAGGACTCATTTGATGTAACCTTTATCTTGGAATCTGATTTCTTATTCTTCTTGTGCTCATGATCTGGTTTAGACTATTTCTTCTCCTATTTGCTACTACTAGAAGGCTTCTTCTTGTCCTTATTGGCAATCAAGGCATGTGATTTTGAAGACTTTAGTGAACCCATTTGAACCAAATTCTCTTGCTTCCAAATTAGATTAGAAAAAAACTCATCAAATTATGGAATTTTTAAAGTGGATCTAAGTGCACATTTGGTAGCATGAAATGTGGAGACAAAAACTGAATAGTCATGACCTAGTTTTGCAAGCACAGATAAAATCAACTAGTCATCTATTTTCTCAATGCCACATTATTTCAACTACAGTCTTAGTGCTTTAAACTTTGTAAATAAGTCTTGTAGGGTGTCATAGTCACCTGGGCTCAATTTGATGAGATCATTCTCTATTTCATGACCCCTCATAATGTCTTACACTCTAAAAATCTTGTCCAGGATTGTCTATACTTCATTTAGAGTTTTTTTAGATTCAACATGAAATAGGAGGTTGGGATACATTAACAGGCATAGAAAACCATAGGCCACATCAATTTTTTTTAAATTAACCTTTTTCTACATCTACAAATGGCTCAGTTTCCTCACCCATATTAATCTGATAGAGTCCTTTGCCTCTCAAAGTGAGTTGTATTTTAGACTTCCATTCTTGATAGTTAAATGGTGTGAGTGATTTTATGTTTAGATCCATTAGTGAAGATTAAAATGAAACAAATTAAAAGATTGAAATGAAATCAAAAAAAAAATTAAATAGTACAAGTACCCCTTGAACTATCAATAATACCCCCTTGAAGTTACAATGTACACACACTTAGTCTTGGACATTGGCCATAGCTGAGAATGCATCTATGAGCATTCAGTGTGAGAAAGTATGAGAGGGATGTTAGGCACTACCGATAATGCATATAAGAGGAAAGGTATAAAGGTTTAAAGAGAGTTTTAAGCTATTACACCATGTGAAAAATGGATGTTACAAAAGTCCTAAAATGATGTCATTAATGGATAAAGCTTGAGAAAATATACACTTTCAAAAAAAAAGGCACCCAAAAAGGAGCTACAGATTGAAAGTTACAACACTTATTGGTTCTTACTCCCACATATTCTTGGACCCTTTGTAAAAATGTATTTGTTTTGACACTTGTGTTTTTTCATCCAAACATATAAAAAATGAAACAACTTTACTCTATTTCTTCATTAACTTTCACCTAAAATTTGATGCCTCCTTGAACATCATGTGAGTTTGTGTGTTGCTTGACTTTGGTTTATTGCAACTACATTACTTATAAAAAGTAATGAGTAAAAACTCTTTGAAAACTTGAATGGGTCTCCTGATGTAATTTGGGTTCTTCCAGTTGATTGACTTTGAGTTCTTCCAACTGCACTACTTTGGGTTTTTGCAACTACTTTACTTATAAAAAGTTGTAAGTAGTTGACCCTGAGAAACATGATTACTTCTCTTCATTGTATTTTAGGTTCTTCAAACATCTTTACAAATTACTTATAAATTAAGTAATGAGTAATAATTAGTAAACCTCCACAAACTTGAATGGGTCTTGCTTAATGTAAATCATGTTCTTGGACTTGCACTACTTTGGACTCTTATAACTGCATTACTTAAAAAGTAAATGAGTAATAAGTAGTTACCCTTAAAAAACCTGAATGGGTCTTGTGAGTAAGTCATCAAGTTTGAGAATCTTGATTACTTATAATTTATTTCCCTTTAAAAACCCAATTACTTATAATTTGTTGCAAATGAGAAATTTGCTTACTTATAAGTATGTTAGAGAAGTTGAAGCACTCTGAAAGTTTGATTTGGTATGGAATCAAGTAATTGCCTTCTAAGAACCTGATTACTTCCAAGTAATTATGTTTTGAGAATTTAAAGGATTTCAAGACCTTGATTTGGTCTATGGATAGTAAATAAGGATTTGTAGGATGTATTACTTCATTCGTACAAATGTCTGACCAGATGGAAGAAATGGATTTTGAGAAAAATCTATGAAGTTTCTTAAAAGCAAAGAAAAACCCATTTTAGATCTCAAAAAAACAAAAACATATATGCAAATTTATTTTTCATCAAAGGCCTTTTGACATAAGTTTTGAGGTAGATTTAAAAAATACTTCTAAGGTCAAAAATAGCTGTCAAGATGGAAGAAAAATTAGTAAGGTAAATTCATGGAGGATCTTAATAGGTAGTTTGATGCATGAGGCTATCATGAAAGCTCTAATACCATGAAATATTTTTCCAATATCTCTAAATAGTTTTCTTGTAATCAAGTTGAAAACTATGCAGTAGTGTGAGATCTCTAGAAAACACATGATATTTGTAATAAGCTATGAAATCTAAAATGATGTGATTGAAATTTTTTTTTAACCTTCCAAAAATAAAAAATGAGGTACATATAGATAAAATTATGGAAATATGAGGAATCCTCTAATTTTATTAATTAACTAATTAAAACTAGATATAATTAGCCTATGGACCCTTTATAACTAACCTAAGGAAGCTTAAATAACATAGAATGGCCATATGGCTATGTAGGTAAAACCCAATGGGAAAAAGCACTACACTAACAAACCTTTTTTACTCTATCCTTAGTAAAATTGACTAGCTACATGATATCATCATTGGTTTTATATAGAGTTCCTTTAAATTCATCCTTAAAGCCATTTACAATAGTTAGAGTTACAATCACTAAGAAGGGGGGGGTTGAATCAGTAAGCCTAGATAACATATCTTCAATTTCAATCCTTTAAAGATCTTAATCAATTACCATAAGAATTCATTAAGCATACACAACATTCATATCAATAAGCAAGAGATATAATACAAGATCAATCACATAACACATGACATATGTGGGAAAACCTTTTGGGGGAGAAAACCCACTAGAACTTGTAATTAGACTATTATCCTAAAATAAAAATAACTAGTTTATACTCATTACAACTTATCAAATAACTACAATCCCTATTTAGTGAGACTACAATCCAACAAGGTGCTACAACACCTATCTAGTTGAGCTCCAACAACAACTATACTTTTATCAAGTTTCACCTTGCCAGGAGGCTGTAACCCCCTTAGATCCTGAGCTTCCACAAAAACACCTATGAACACATCCAAATATGAACTAATGTCTTCAACACTTGATGATGGACCTCTGATTATCACTCTTCACCTTCACTTATACTCAATTTGTAAGAGCACTATTCTACCAACAAAATTATAACCTATAAGTCATACAAAAAACCCTAAATCTATTCTCTTCAACTCATACATAGGTCACTCTAACCCTCCTTTTCTCCATAAATCAAACACACAAGCCTCTCTCAAATATTTCCTAAGTATCACACTCAGATCTATCTCCAAGTCTATAAACCAACACTTTTGGTTTCATTATTTATAGAGAAAACATGATAACCACTACCTTGGTTATCCATTAGGCATGATTTAATCCTTAATTCATCTCTTACATCAAGACACAACTCAAAAAATTATTCATAGGTCAGCCATAGCATCTATGGGTCACCCTTAAGGAACTACACCTTTTAATAAGGCCCTTGTAGCCCTTATAGGTCTCATGTGAACCCATTCACTCCTTTAGAACTTCATTGAACAAAATAAGAAAAAAAAACTAATATTAAAAGAATGGAACCATTCCATATGATATATAGGTCCCATTTAAGTTCCAAAAATGAGCATAATATACTCAAACAACATTCTGTGCACAATCATTATGAATGAACACACAGTCACCTTCTAAACCATCGTTCATATTGTATACAATTGGTCAAACATTAAAAATGCAAAAAAAACATCCTCATAGAGTTTAAAACACTCAAAAATATCCAATTCATCAAGATATATTTAAATAACATCAAAATAAACTCAAACAATCTTCTTGGGTCACTTACAGTCCATATACAAACATGCAATCAACTTTAAACCTTAATATCTTTGACTGTACACATTTTTAGATCTTGAAATTAGTTTCAGTAGATGTAACATGGAGTCCTATTCATTTTTTATTTTATACAATGGGAAAAATTTCCCTTGTCCAAAAGATATGGTCTAAAAACCATAGACTAGTATTTCCTTTGTTAAATTTGAATATTTAAATGCAAACAGTCAAAGTTAAACCTTAAACACTTTGATCACATTTCAAGTCCTATCTAATCAGATTAAATATGCACTATAAATATTTTTTAATGAATCTAAACATTTAACACATAGTCTTCTAATGCCAAATGTTAAACTTCAGCCACTTTGACTTCATTTCATGCAATCATGTAATGTTAACTCTATACGCACCATAAATCTCTATGGATCAACTAGGTCTTTAACTAGCAATGCTCACCATTAGATTTAGCTCAAAACTCCTAAGATCATGACAATTTTCACCCTCACATGCCTTCTGATCACTTATAATGTTAACCATCGATCATTTGTCTTCATCTCATTGTTTCCTAAGTCCTTGTAATAAACACGCTCCATTGATCCTTTAGTAAGGAGATCGATCTTCATCTTCATTAACTGATGAACACTTTGACTTATTTGACTTATTTTAAACCATATATATCAATTTTATGATTTCCCACAAGCAATTATATCTTCATTTGGTCTTGATCTTTATTTTCGTGCAAAATAGACTAAGTATGGGGACTATTAAAATACACCTGGAAGGCCAACTTTGCACAGTCATAACTTTTGCCTCACTCACTCGCATGTTCTCAAATTTTGATCATATGATCTCCTCACATAGGATAATCCAAAATATATATCAAACTGATCCTAGAATCCTCACACATGTGAAATATAATGACATAAAAATGTTTACTCAAATTTATATGTTCATAGAACCAACTATGTTAAAAACTTATCTAGGAGGCCAACTTTGAACATGTGTATCTTTTGTGATGCTAAAACACTTGATATAAACTTTAGATAAATCAAATAGGAAAAAAATTAACAAACCCATATGATCGCCTTCTCATGAAACTTCCACACGTGTAATATATACCACCATTAATATGCTTACTCAATGCTTTCTTGCCTCATGCAAATTTGGTTAAGTATGAGAAAATAATGTTAAAATGCTTGGGAGCCCAAATTTACACTCGTATATATTTTGGCATGCTTAGGTGCATGACTTGATATTTATTTCATAAAAACTAAGGACTAATGTGATCAAAACCATATGACTAAATCCCCTTGACACATTCCCTTGTGGTAATGGTGATGTCATCAAACTACCTACTTAGATTTTATACTATTGGACCCAAAGTCTATATATGAAAACTATAGACAACCAGATGAATTCCATTTATTCTCATAAGCACTCAAATCTTAGAAAACATATTAGGGACATTTTGTACATCCTCAAAGCACCATACTCATCCCTAAACATCTCGAACCATGACAAAATAGAAGATCAACCAAGCATACTAGAACAAGCACATTACACACTTTGTCATCGTCACTTATAATATCAAGGCACTTCATCCACTCACTTAAACACCATCATTACATCATTTAAAATTCTTCAAAAATATCCCCCTTTTTCATTCATGTCAACAACTATCATATAACAATATACAACTCACCTTCATTTTCTCTTTTCAAGCACTCTCACAATAGGATGACAAAGTGGACACAAACTGATCCTAAGGACCTAAAAATAATAATAATAGGAGAGGAACATCTTATAAATATGATAAAAACTCCCTCTTACTTTGAGCTTACCTCTTCTTAGCTTGACAACTTCTTCTTACTCCATGCCAACACTCTCTTCAACCAAGCACTACAACCAATGAAGAAAGAACACACAAAACCACTAGAATATGATGGAACTCACCAAAAATCATTTGATAGGAAATACCCCTAATATTTCTGACCCATTTCACATCTTGAGCATCTTCAAATCTTCACACATCATAAAGAACCACCACATATGCTAACTAGCCTTATCTTCTTAATCTACTAAAAGGGCCACCAATAGAACTTCATTCCACTCACCAAACAAAAAACATGATCTAAAACAACTTTATAACTCACCTTGAAACACACATACCTTGTTCTTTTGGAGAAATTAAGCTAAAAACACTCTTCTTCAAACTAGGCCTATCTAGCCTCCTTGTAGCCCTACTTGGAACTTGCAGAGCCCATAGTTTTTAATAGACACATATTCATGACCTAAAACTTCATATATAGATCACTCTAATATACCCCCTCAAGAACATCTATTTGTATCACCAATTTCAACTTTTGAAACATAATTCTTTCACAAACCAACTAGCCAATTAGCCCTCCATATTGACAAAAATTTGAATAACTTGAGAACCAAAAACCTTAAAAGCTATATTAAGATTTATTTGATAACCTATTTTGCCCATTCAACCTATTAAGAATCCTTAGACCTTAATTCACAAGTTAAACCACTTTTATAGCATAGCCCAAAACCTTAGAATTTCAAAACAAACAAGGTCAACAAACCTCCTTCTAGTCAATTCACACCTCTAAAACTTCTTTCACACCTGGAGACACCCATTCACACATTTGAATACCAAGATTTGAGCCTTCAAACCTTTGGGAGTCTTGACTTCCTATAACCCATTTTAGGCCTGCTTGCCCTTAACCCAAATATTGAGAAAATTGAGAGCACTCAAAATTATCTAATTTGACTTCAGCATACCTTCAGACCACAAAACCACCTAGAATAAGATAAAATAAGATCAATAGAACTTTCTAAGAAAAAATATCAGCTTGAAAAAACAAAAATCCTCTTTTTGCCACTTGGAAACCTTCAATCTAACCCTACAAATTGATCATATATAGCTATCAACATCATGACATCACTCTGACATCATCACAACATATCTTCCACTTGGACATACCTGATCCTATTGAAAACATGCATCTCTATCCTTTTAAGACCTTATAAAGAACAACATATCAATGATTGCTTCTCCATTGAAAGGGGTATCTTAAGAAGCATAAATATAGACCTCCTCTGTACCATAATGCTCTACCATGGTGTGAAACCAAGAGTTGCCCATAACTCCTCATATTCTTTCTTCTCCTTGGTCATATAATATTTATGGTTCTTCTTCTTATTTGGCTTAAGAGAAACAACTTCCTCATCCACTGCAACATCTCATTTTTTTCTATGATTGGATAACAATACATGGAGATAACACAGATTCATGACATACCTTTTCATCTATAGAATCTTCTTTGTAGCTTGGAACCTTATTACTAGATGCAAAAAATTGATGTTATTTGCATGATACGTGCTTAGCAATAGTAGGATATTCACTTGGATCCATACATACCTTATGACTAGCTTCAACCAGCACGGGATCTTTTCTTTGAGCTTGGTCTCTTCACTCTAACATGACTAGATAATGAGAGCCCTTGAAACTCTTCAAATTTTGAAGTATTATCCACCATAAAAACTAGATTAATTGGACCTGAAGTCTCATCTAACTCACACATTTCACCTTTGGCTTCCATGTGTTAACATGACTTCTTTCTTGCACTCTAGGAGCCCAATTTAACATATTTTGACTTATAGACCTTTCCTTTCAAAACATATCAATGTGACCTCTCTATTCACATTTTTAGCACACCAAACTCCTTTATGAAAACATATTTTATCTTACTATGTTTGGATAGAAACTTGCAATATGTCATTGGTCATGACAAACAAAACAACCTCCCCTTTTTGAAGAGGACTTGCCTTATCTAATTTTATGTGGACAATAGTTTACAAAGTGTGCCACATAAAAATAGTTGAAGCACTTAATTTTTATCACTCCTTTTTATTTATTAATCCCATCATAGTCCCATGCAAACTCATTTCTAATAGGTCTCTTATATTCTCTATCGCTATGATCAAATTGATTACATGTATATCAGTAACCATTGAATCTTGTATGGCATTTTTCTATTTGATATGTTTTATCTTCATTCTACCATCACATTCATTCCTTGTCTAATGATTTGTATTCAAATTATGATTGTCCTATTTCACATTAGTATTCATCTTGTCTTGAGTAACATTCTTTTGTTCTTATTCATATCCAAAACTAGTTATATCACTAACATGCTTTTGACCACTCAGAATGATGTCTAAATCACATGATCTCTTTTGAAATCTCACAAATGACTTCACATTACTAGATGTCTTTTATAACTTAGATTTTAAAGACTCATTTTCAAAAACACACCTTGAGCATTCTTCTTCTCTGGCTCTTAGACTTTTAGACATAGATTCAAACTTAGAATTAAGAAACATGACAACACCTTCATGCTCCCTACAGTATTCAACCAATCTTTCCTAAAACACATTGAATTGATCCTGATAGTATTTGAGTTTAGATTTTATCTTCTTATTGATATTCTTCTAAGTATTTATTTCTTCAAGAGCATTCATCAATACAATCTCATAGTCTACCTCATCTTCATCATTATCTAAATCACTCTAAGTAGACTCCTTTTGATTTGAGAAACTCCCTTTCTTAGCCATGAACAAAGCTTCATATTCAATAGGGCCATCATATTCATGATCATATTTTGAGTCACTGTCTTCACTCTCATTTGATGAGATATAATCTTCTTTGGTGTAGAGACCCTTCTTATTCTTGAAGGACTTCTTGTTGTTATACTTTTTGAAACCTTTCTTCCTATATGTCTTCTTATCTTCATCTTGGCCACAATCATGCTCTTCACCAACATTATTCTCATGTTTATGAGGGAAATTATGATCAAAATGTCTTATCTCTCCATATTTTAAACATTTTAAGGTTATTTTACCCTTATAATTCCTTGATCCCGTGTTTAATTTCCTAGAAATCAAAGCAATTAGTTTATCCTCATCAATTTTAGATATGTCATCCTCTTTGGGTTTTTTAGCTTGTAACTTCTTAAGATTCATCTATATCTTGAATTTATCTTCCTTATTTTGTGGTATATCATCATTTACTCTCATCTCATATGTAGTAAGGGTGCCATGCAATTGATCCATCTTCAACTAAGTAAGATCATGACTTTATTCTATAGCAAATACTTTTGGATCAAACTTGAGAGATAAAGACCTTAATATAATTTTGACTACAATAGCCTCTTCAAGATTATTTCTAAGGCCTCTGATGATGTTTACAGTCTCATTAACTCTCTATAAAAAATATGCCACAAAATCTTCTTCCTTCATCTTGAGACTTTCAAATTGCCTTCTATGAGTCTACAACTTAGCAATATTGACCTCTAAATCTCCTTCAAAAATGATTTGCATTTTGTCCCATATCTACTTAGCATATATACAATAGATTACCTTGGTGTATTCACTCTCTAAAAGACCACAAGTGATAGAATTCAATGCCTTGGATTTATTCTCAAACAACTTCTTGTCTATAACACTAGACATAGGAGTAATATGAGCAACATAACCATCTAAAATAGATTGTCATACATAAAACCTTAGGTACATAATGTATGTCCTCATACTTACATTATAAAAATCATAATTGGATCCATTGAACATTGTTTTTTGATTAGTAGAGAAACCTCCTTTATGAATACCCATATTGTACCTTGGATCACCTTTAAGTTGGTAAGCCTTTACCAAAGGACCTACTCTAATACCAATTATTAGAGGTATAATCATTGAGAAGGAGATGAATCAATGATCCCAAATAATTAAACTTAAATTTAAATCCTTATAATTTCTCAATCAATTAATTTAAGCATTCATGAAGCATACACAACATTCATAACAATGAACAAGAGAGACAATACAAGATCCATCACATAACACATGACATATGTGGGAAAACCTCTTAGGGGAGAAAGTCCACTAGAACCTACAATTGGATTATTGTCTTAAAAATATAAGAACCAATTTAGAACAACTAAAACTAATTAAGGAATTATAATCCCTATTTAGTGAGACTAAAACCCCATAAGGTGCTACAACAACTGTCTAGCTGAGTTGTAACAACAAACAAACTTTAAAATAATTTCACCTTGCAAGGAAACTACAAACCCATAAAATGATGAGTTACCACAATAAAACCTATGAACACATCCACATATGAAATTATGTATTCAAAACCTGATGATTGACCTCAGATTATCACTTTTCACCTTCACTCATACTCAATCTATAAGAGCACTATTATACCAACAAAATTATGACTTATAAGTCATACAGATAGCCCTCAATCTATTATATTATTCAACTCATCCATAGGGTATTCTACATCTCATTAACTTCATAAATCACACACAATCCTCTCTCAAATCTCTCCAAAGCCTCACACTCAAGTCTATCTCCAAGTCTAGAAACCAACACATTTGGCTCCACTATTTATAGAACAAACATGATAATCACTACCTTGGTCACCAATTACACATGCCTTAATCCTTAAGTAATATCTTACATCAAGACACATCACAAAAAATATCTTTATAAGTCAGTTATATCATCTATGGGTCACCCTTAAGTAATAACTACACCTTTTAATAAGGCCCTTATAGCCCATATAGGTCTCATATGAACCTATTCACTCCTTTAACACTTCATCAAACAAAAAAGGGAAAAAAACACTACTAAAATCATGTAGCTATTAAATATAATCTATAGGTTCCCCTTAAGTACCAAAAACCAATAGATTACCCTTTTACTTAATCACAATTTGCTCAAACAATATTTTGTGCACACAGTCATTATGAATGAACACATAGTCACCTTCTAAACCATTATTTATACTACATACAATTGGTTAAAACTTAAAAATGCACACATAGCATCCTCATGGAGTTTAAAACACTCCCCAATAGTCAATTCATCAATATATATCAAAAAATCATAAAAAAAAAATCATATAATCTTCTGGGGTCACTTACAATCCATGCACAAACACATAGTCAACTTTGAACCTTAATATCTTTGACTGTACACACTTCACACTTCTAGATATTATAATTAGGTTAATTAGATGAACCATGGATTATTATTCATTTTTGTTTTTATATCATGGGAAAATTCATCCTTGATCAAAAGATATGGTCTAAAAATCATGGACTGATTTTTCCTTTGTTAAATTTGAATATTTAAATGAAAATGATCACAATTAAACCTCAAACACCTTGATCACATCTTGAATCCTTGTTGCTCAAATTAAATATGAACCATCAATATTTTTTTATGAATCTCAACCTTTAACACACAGTCTTCTAATGCCAAATGCTAAACTTTAGTCACTTTGACTTCATCTCGTGCAATCTTATAATGTTGACTCAATATGTACCATCCATATCTGCAGATTAACTAGGTCTTTAACTACTAATGATCACCATTAGATCTATATCAAAACTCTAAATTTCATGAAACTTGTCACCCTTTCATGCATTTTGATCACTTATACCATTAACCATTGAGTACTTGTCCTTATCTCACTGCTTCCTGAGTCCTTTGAACAAACATGCTTCATTGATCTTTTTATAAGGAGCTCGATATTTACCTTCATTAACCAATGAAAACTTTGACCTCTTTGACTTGATATACACCATAGATCTTGATTTTATGATTACATAAGATCCATTATATATTATTTGGTCTTAATATTTATCTTAATTCAAAATATATTAAGTATGGGGACTATTGAAATACCCTTGGAAGGACAACTTTGCACAGTCATAACTTTTACCTCACTTTCATGTTCTAAAATTTGGACCATATGATCTCCTCACACAGGAGAATCCAAAAATATAAAAAAATTATCTTGAAACAATAAAAAATGTGAGATACAATGACATAAAAATGGTTACTCATATTTATCTTTTCACAAAGCCAACTATGTCAAAAAGTTATTTGGGAATCCAATTTTGAACATGCATGTCTTTTATCGTGTTATGGTGCTTTATCTAAACTTTAGCATAAATAAATTAGGCATAAACTAAATAAACCCATATGATCAAATTCTCATGAAACATCCACATGTGTGAGATATGCCACCATTAATATGCTTACTTAGCTCTTTCTTGCCTCATGCAAATTTGGCTATGGGAAAACAATTTCAAAATGCCTGGGAGCCCATATTTTCACTTGTATATAATTTGATGTTCTTAGGTGCATAACCTAAGATTTAGTGCATATTAACTAGGTACTAATTTTATCATAACCATATGACCAACTCCCCCTGACTCATTCCCACTTGGAAATGGTGATGTCATCAAACTACCTACTTAGATTTTTTGCCACTAAACCCAAAGTGTCTAGATGAAAACTATGGACAACAAAATGAATTCCACTTATGCACACAAGCACTCAAAGCTTATAAAATATTTTTTTTTCACTAGGATTTTCACCCTTTGAGGTTATGTCTCAACTCTCCTCATTCAAGTGGCATAATTGAAACACTTCTAGGCTATGAATGAGCCTAAGAATGAGTTGAATCTCTAGATAGGGCTAGCTCCTTTGATGTACCAATTTGGATCACTAATACACCTATGTTTGGGGGGGGGGGTGTTAAGGGAGAGAAAACTAAAATCAAACTATCCTAAAGGATGTGATACACCAAAATAGTTGATGACTACCAACCAGTTGCATGTTACACATGATAATAAGGGACTAACCAAACATACACTCCTCCAATTTTTATCTTCTCACATCAATGTTACATTATGAGGTTGTGATGAATGTTTAGGCTAGGAGGACTAGAAAAGAGGCCTATAATGGCACTATTTGAATATACTAACTTAACCTTGACACATCATAAAACACTTTATATTCAATACAAGAAGAAGTTTTCTAACTACAAATAGGTGAGAGAATGAAATAACAATGCTAAGGAAACAACAAGTCATCACTAAAAAAATCAATCATCCAAGTAAAAAACATTATGAAAAGTCATGGAATAGGTAAAAATCAATAGTCTAATTGATCAAATGGTATGAAAATGAGTAGGGCTTCACCATACTTATGTGGATCATAGTTTACAAAGTCCAAAATGGCTAGTTCTTATAAAACTAGAGAGAGAGAGAGAGAGAGAGAGAGAGAGAGAGAGAGAGAGAGAGAGAGAGAGAGAGAGAGAGAGAGAGAGAGAGAGAGAGAGAGAAGTTCAAAGGTCATAAGGACACTTTTAAATATAATATAATCAGTTACTTGTTCATGATAAGAGGATATTAAATGAATTGTGCAAGGTTAGGAAGCATAAGCATCACCCCAAATCATGAAACTCTTGAAAAATGGTGAAGAGTTCTCATTCTAGCTCAAAAAACTACCTTCATTATTTAACCTTGTTTGAAAATAACAAAACTAAATAAGGATAGGTTTGATGATTATAATTAGAGGTAAGGATTTCATAAATTCCTCTCAATGGATTAGTTGTAGTCCCAGTCATCTAGAATCATCTGTAAGTGAGCCATCGCCATCTGCAATCAAAGAAACTCCTCTTTCCCACACCTATTAAACTTGGTATCAAAATTAGCTTCATTTTCCCATGAAAATTGATGTAATTTAGTGGGTGAAACTTGGAAATACCTTCATGGCCTTACAATTCTCAATTACACCTTAAACATCCATCCACTTGAAGTTTTCACACTTCTCACCATCATGCTCACTATGTTAGTTTTGACTGGCTAAGATGAAGAAACTGGTAAACATATTTAGGAGTATTTTCAAGGCATGGAATGGAAATGAGGATTTATATTAAGTTCTAATATCTCTCTTAAAAGTTGGTTTAATCTCTTGGAATGTCATAGAACTTGCATAATTCACAAAATAGTTAAAAGAATCAATTTTATAACCTATCTGTATAGATAATTCAGCACAAAATTTGATGAGGAGAAACCTTGAAAAGTCATTTACAACATCTAACCACTTTCCTTGTCATTCTAGTCCATTTGGATTCATCTTCAACCTCATTTCTCCAAAAGGGTCCTTATAAGGGTTTGGCAAGGGTTTAGGCCTATTTTACCCTCTTAGGCTTTGTTCATGAAAACTTGACATTCAAATATCAACTCAGTGCCAAAAAATTTATTTTCATGACCCTATATAATTCCTCCAAACTTCATTAACCTCCATGCAAATTATCAAAAGAGATGTGAGCACTTCAACTTAGCCTATCGAGCTTGTTCTTCCACTTTATATAGGTTTAAGTTGTCTTTGAGATAAAATATGACCTCCTTATGCTTCCTCTACATTATAGATACTTTTACACATCTTAAATTACATTATAAACATTATCCAATAGGTTGGAAATATTATCTCATGATAGAAGTGAAAATGGTTCTCCATTTGGCTTTAGGCCTAACCATGCTCAATAGGCATACCTATAACCCTTGTGTTCTAGGCCATGTAATTGGACTTATCTACATTACATAAGATTTAAAACTTATATAATGATCATAAAAACATTATTTAACAAGTTTGAATGTCCACCTACATCTAGAAATGAAAATAACCTTTCATTTGGGTACTAGGCCAAAACCCTACCCAACTTAAACTTGACTGCAACCTTAAGGTTTAGAACACCCTGTTTAGTTCCATCATCATGTGATTATTTATTAATTTTGTCTTAGGCTCCATATAAATTTCCAAAACTTCTTTAAATTTCTATATATCCTCTAGTCCATCCTTTAACCCTACTTTCCAAAACCTATCAGTTTATGCATAAAGGAAAGTACCCTCTATTTGAGATAAAATATAGGGTACTTCCCATGTTTACTAAAATAATTAGAATGTTGTAGGATCTTATGGAATTTTTTAGGACCTCCCACAAAAAAATTCATCCTTATATTAAGTCATTATACCTTCAAACTTCTCCATAACCTAAAATAGACCTTTATAAAGTAAATTATGTGTAGGATTCTTCATGTGGATTGTGTAATGCATGTTTAGAGTCCTTTATTTTATTTGTTTTTATATAATAAGAGCCTATTGGAACATATCTAATAATTCTGGGTCTATTACCAGTCCACTCATCATTCTATCCTTCAATATACCCCTGCACACACCTTAAATTCTTGAAACTAAGTGTCTTTCCTGACTGTGTCTCTTTAAGGCATTGTTCTTGTAGGTGTCTTACATAGTTGGAGCTTGAGAAAATGTTTACATACCATAAAATATTATATTAGGATCATATTGTAACTATTTAGACCATTTTTTCATATTTTAACTATATATAACTCAAGAAACTCAATTCATTTACTCTCTGCCCCTCACAGTCAACTACAGTTGACTGTGAGGGGTCTTGTAGGTGTCTTCTATATGATC
The DNA here is from genome assembly GCA_037957365.1 of Torreya grandis. Lineage (NCBI taxonomy): Eukaryota > Viridiplantae > Streptophyta > Pinopsida > Cupressales > Taxaceae > Torreya > Torreya grandis. The sequence continues at coordinate 1,483,393 of JARHVA010000479.1, forward strand.
TAATATTTGAAGAAAATCAACACAACCCTCATTAAATATATCCAAACCATTATCTAACTTCACTTACCTTATTTAATGCTTATAATTAAGTTTATCATCAAGGCCATCTAGTCTACTCTCCAAGGTGACCCTACAACCAGCCTGTAGGTGCACATTTTGTGATGTAAAGAGACTTATGGTAGACATATAGGGGTATATATTATGTTTTAAATTATATGGATAGCCCTTGAACATGATTAGGTTGATTTTTACCATCTAGGACCATCTAAATGTGAAGGCATGGCCCAATACTACTAACTTAGTTGAACAAGGTTTCCTTGGTTTCAAAATTGCATGTGATTACTACTTTAAATTAGTGCATGAAAATGCAACTTTAGACCTTCTGACTACCATCCTCCCTTGGTCATTTTCCTCCCTAAATTTTCATATTTATTCTCCCATGTAGGAGATACTAATAAAACACATTTATAAGCATCAAACCCATTAAAAACCCTACCATATGACCCTACCAAAATCTCCTAGGTGCTTTGTTCTGTACTTTTAAGGAAAAGAGCCTTGAAAACTATCATTTTCCCATAGAATGTGATCTACACTATTAACTACTAAATTTACACTCAAAAAGGTCTACCATGGTCAAAATCCCATGCTAAGATTCACAAGTAAGTTCTACCATTGCTCCAACCTCCCCATATGACACCTCAACTTACTTCTAACACCACTTGTAGGTGGTTACTGTCATGTATAGGTATTGGGTCTTTGAATGGTTCCTCATTAGTTTGATTACCATCCTAACACATCACGTAGGTCTATTATGATCTATACAACATATTAATACTTCAATAAAGGTTTCATTTCAGGGTCCAACACTTCTCATGACACCTCTGATTCTCTATTAATCTACCTCTAGGTGGGTATTTTCACACTTGGTTAGTGAAGCTGGGTAAGTTGGCAGAACACATGGTTTGTGAGAGTCTTCATGAGTTTTGAGCTTCATAAAGAATTATAAATAGACTCTCTCTACTATCAATGACATTTATTAGCTAAAAATTCCTCCTAAATGTGAGATTCTTCATGATGAAACACACACACACACACACACACACACACACATGTATGTATGTATTAATGGTAGGGAACTATGAGTGACTATGTTAATTGTCTTCTCATGCTTTCTATGGTGTCACTTTAGTTTCTTCTATTTTTTAATGCTACAAGATCCTACTCAACACATTTATACTATAATTACTCCTCCATGAATGTGTTTTATAGCTTTGCAAATCATGACTGAGATTGAGGATGAGTTGGGAGCTGACTGTGCATGCCAATGGATTGTAACCTCAATGATACTCACCTTGGAGATTAAAATTTTGTAAAAAGGAAATTTTCATTACCATTGAAATTAATTAAACACCATATTACATCATATCAAATCCTTTACAAAAAAAGAGGCTTTCTACAAATGGTGGAATTTTGATGCAAGTTCAATCTCAACACCCTCTTACAAAGTGAGTTGTTTGAGATATAAAATCCTTTACAAATGTAAAACCAATCATGGAGAAAATTATATAAGGTAGTCAACATCATCTAAAACCAAACTCAACAAATAGATTGTATAAAATTCTCCAAACAAGAGCAAAACCTACAGGGTGCATAGATTAGCAAGTAGAAAATAATAGTCAACTTCATGAGGATGGATTATAAACAAATTTCCACATTATTCAAAGTATTATTATTTAAATTAATCTATATGAGTATAATTTCACCTCTTAAAGGTGTTTGACTTGAAAGTTCTCCAATTATCCACACCAATCATAAACCTATTGACTGGTTATGTATGTCTAAAAGGGTGAAGAAGGAGAAGAATAATTTTAGCTCAAAATTGGAACTTATATAGCATTTAAAATTTGGAATTGAGATTTATGAATCTATATAGACATTCCATGGCATTCTCCCATGTGTCACCTTCCCCCATGGGCCCTACAAGTGTCAAACTATTCTCTTTTCCCTAGAAAACTACTCTTTATTCTAAAGAACCTATCACTTTTAGTTATGAACAATTGATTAAGGCATAATAGGACACATGTCACTTAAAATCACCCTTATTACACCTTTACACTTCCCTAAGAGGTTGTACAACTCATTTAATGCCCAATTTTGACTCCAAAATGAATCAAAATGATATAAGGACTAAATGACTAATGACCAAGGCTAAGATGACATGAAATAACATAAAATTACCTATAATACACCTTATGACCAAATATTAGACCCCTTAACACCTAAAAATTAAAAAACTACCTATAGGGGTCCCAATTTGACCTACAGGGTCAAATTTGGTCAACAATATCTTAGGGACATTTTGCACATCCTAAATTCACCATATTCATCCCTAAAAATCTATAACTATGCCAAAATATAGGATTAGCCAAGCATACTTTAAGCATACAAGAATAAGCACATTGTACACTTTGTCATTGTCACTTAAACTATCAAGGTACTTTATCCACTCACGTAGACACCTCCATGACATCATTGATAATGCTCTAACAACAAATACTTTAAGGAGTGTCTCAAAATTATGTCTGTTGACTAGTTCTATAGTAGATGTAATCAAATAAGTTATTCTTATGTCTTTTAAAATTTCTAAGGCCTCATTCTCATGGCTTCCAAAATGTCCCATCAAAGCCTTCATCTAAATTTCTAGTTAAGGGTGATATCCCTTCTTACAATTATATAACTTAGGGTCCAAGTAGTATATTGGATGGACATTAAGTTTAGATTAGTAAATGTTAAGCCTTTTATTATATTTTTTAAGTTGGTGTCAGAGTTTAAGAACCTTTTATAGACACTTCATTTTAACCATTTCCATTTTTAAACTACATTGGGAGAAATTTTTTGTAATTGCATGCAGGTTTAACTAAAAATCTCCATTGGACCAAAATTACCTTCACAATATTTGATTCATCCAAGACCTTTAATAAACCATAAATGCATGAAAATCTAGGATTAGGTGAGAGCCAAAATTCAAATCAAAAAGCTTTAACACATTAAATGAGATTTGAAGTTAATGAGATTCAAAGTTAATGTCCACATTAATATCTTAGATGTACAAATATGGAGTGAATTTTGTAACTCCCCCATGAATATAGGTCAAATATGCTAAGAATAGAGTGTAACTTTCATACCCAGAATAATCAGTCAAGAGTAAGTCCATCTAGATAATAATCAATCAAACATGTAACTCATATGACAATGTACACCTAAGAAATCATATCCCATTAGTGTATAGAAACTCCAAGTGAGGTGGAATAACCCATATGGAAAGTGTAACAAATAATCCATAATAAAAAATACAAGGAAAATAAACACCCTACACTAACAGACAACTGCTAATCTAACACAAATTCACAATGATACATTCCTTATTAGGGTAATGCATCGTATTACATCATTAGTCTTATCTAGTGCATCTTGAATTATATAATCCCTTTGAAAGTGTCTTCACAAGGTAATTAAGTGAAAATTTTATTGACAAATAGAAACATTGTAAAAGACACCATTCTTATAATTATTGATTAATCCCACTCAATCAAGCCTTATAATTCCTCAAAAAGGATAATTCATGGATCTAAATTATCCTATTTTCATAAATTAAAAATTATAATATTGCCTCACCTAAGATGACACCATCAAGAAAAGTGTGCAATAAATAAAATGTTATGACATATCTTACACTTCACTTACACACTCAAGACAAGTTCTTATACCTCTCTTACACACTCAAGAGGATCAATGACTACACTTTTCTTCCAACGTGCCTTCCATAATTCAAAAAGGTATTAAATGGAATCTCTCACACACTCCATGTGTGTAATCATAGATTTGAGGACTAATATTCAACCCTCCATCTTAAGATGAAATGAAAGGTGTACGATAGTTAGGAAATATATAAATAAAACCCTCACACCTCTCATTTAATCAAGCTTCTAAATGTAAACTTAATCTATTGGATTATTCCAATAAATTTCATCAACTCTCTCATACCAAATCAAATCCAAATCATGTGTGTATAAGGATAAATTATGCTCATGCAAGGATTCAAGCATCAATAAAGACTTATACATCTACAAGTTGAGCTCAACCTCTTTAGATGATATTTAAACTAATATTCAAGGGAGGTCAAAAGCATGGAAATTTATCTTCCAATTTAAATTTCTTGTTTTTATTCCATATCTCAACCTAGGTATTAGTCTTGAGAAATTATGTCTTCAAGTTATTTTTTCTTTTGATTCACTAACAATTATCTAATATTTGTTGGATTCCTAATCTACATAATGGCATGCCTAGTGGGCCCTCTCAAATGATTAGACTCATCTCAAAAGATCTTTTAGAACATTTTAATTATTCTAATTACCGTAATTAGCCTTACAAATAAGTTATTTCTCTCTTTTTCCTCTAGAACCATGTGTAAGTCTATTCAGAACTGAACAATGAACTCATGACTTTGTAATGGTGAATTCAGTGAGATCATTACTGAAATCATTAAATAAAATTGTGAAATCATTTTGTTCATTATAAAAATCATCCCTATGTCACTTTTTGATTTTGAATTTTTTTGCCTACAGGTCTTAGCAATGAAATTAGACTAAACATTGACAAAATTAGAGGAAATGATGAAATCATTTTACTCATTATAGAAATCATACTCTATGCATTTATAATCATTTATTATATAGGGAAAATAAATGAAATCAACCTCATTGATAAAAATGATTTGCTTATTAGCCAAATCTTTATTCTATAAATTTACTTTTTAACTAATTGTTAGCAAAATACTTGACAATAGAGAAATTGTTATCCTAATAATAAAATCATTTTACTTGTTTTCTATCTATTTTTCTATCTACATGTCAACATCAATGAAATTATCAATGTTTTTTAGTGAAATAATTGACATCAATAGTGAAATAGTTGACATAAATAGTGAAATCATTCAGCAAAGTAGCAAAATTATTTACAATAGTGTTAAAATTATTTCTCATTGTTATGTGTTCTATTTATAGGTTGCAGTGGAAAAATTGAAGTATTTATCAGTGAAATCAACCTAATAAATAGTGAAAACATTTTGTATCAAAACCAAGGATTAAATAAATCTAATTTTAATTTCCTTATTAACTCGAAACCATTTATATTAAACTTATAATCATTTTTTTCCATATGACCTTAGCCAAATAATGGTATTTTGAGTCAAACACATCAATTTTACTTCACATTTCTATTTGGTAGTTAAAATGAATTCAAACTTTGATTTGAGTTATAAAAATACTTTTTCACTTTCATGTTTTTTACTTTTCTATAAAATTTTGTTTTTTCCTTGATTGTCTTGTGGGATTCTTTTTGTGTGTATACTCTCCCCATTTTTGGGTGATTCAAAAATATAAAATTTTCTATTTGACTTTAACCTATTTTTATTTTTGAATTTGTGGGGTGGATTTCATTACCTTATCACAAGTATTTAGGGGGCATTAACCTAAGAAGTGACATACTATCATCATATTAAACCCCACTTATCCAGTAGGTTATACAAATTGAGGAACATTTCCATTATGAAGACTTGGATTTTCACTTTCACAAAGTTTTGTGAGTAAATTAACCTTGGGGATTTATTTCCAATATCCTAGGTCAAGGTTTGGTACCCATAAAAATAATAATATTGGCAATGAGATTGAATTTATTCATTGATGGATTTGTGCCCATGTACCATGAGATATATAGGGACCATCTAGATAGCCAAAGTAAGATTATAAGAAAACCCCAAATCTAGTATCACTTCATTGAGACTTTTATAACTATAGTAGTTACTAATATAAAAGACACTATCATGAATGACCTAATCTTAGATCATTCATTGGCATAGGGGTGAAAAGGTAACAACCGGTAAAAACACCTTAATCATATGAACCTTGAGAGAGAAGGGGGGTTTAAAACCCCTATCAATAATTACAATAATTTATTTAATGAACACTTGAATTTTATAATCCTCTCTCAAGACAAGTATTTCAAAGGTTTAATGGATGTGATGCAAACCTATGTTGGTTATTAAATTGCCTTGTAACAGTCCTTCCAAATTCAAATTCAATAAACTTTATATATCAAAATCAAGTTTAATTGAATTCAAATTATCAAAACCATCATTCCAAAGCAAACTTGCTCAAAGCCTAGGTCAAATTTTATAATCAAATCAGATGATCTTTCAAACCTATAGTCTAAATTGACATCAAACTTGTTGAAAGTCTTTAATGTACCAATAATTTTTCACTCATTTGAAAACATGTTTTATCAACACACATTTCATATTTGGATACTTATATTAATAAATATTGATTGAACTATTCCATTTCAATATCTACATAGACAAATTTAATTTCAACATTCAATGACTACCAAGGTCAATTTTAACCTTAAAATCCAAATTAGGTCAGCTTTGGCCAATATACCAATATATTTTACTTTGGCTATCTACAGGGACCATCAATTCATATTGAACCATGAGATATATAGGGACCATCTAGATATCCAAATCTAGTTCACCTTGAACCATGTTTCATGCCAACTAAAGCCAAAATCAATTCATATTGAACCATGTACTAAACCAAATTTTATACCATTCTAATTTTGGTTTGGTTCATCTCTAACCAAATTCTAATTCTAATGCCAAATTAATTATATTTTAGCTAAATCCAAATATTCTAAAATAATTTGCATGCCAATTTAACACCATTTCCCATCTTTCCATTAAATCTCTTGTATGTGTCAGTTAGGAATTAATAAGTCATATCATCCACCCTTTCATTCATTTGAATCACATCTAGGCCAATCAACCCTTTTTGCAAAAAATTAAATCAAGACCATCTAGATAAATTCTAATTTATGTTAATCTACCACATTTAGGACATTTTCCAATATGTGATAATCTACCTTGTTGGGGGAAACTTAAATCTAAGACCAAGTATTCCCTTCTTTAGGCCCATTCCAAACTATTTGAATCAGCCCTTTTGGGGGAAAATTAAATAAAGACCATTTTGGCCAATTGTAAGCTATGCCAATCTACCCTCTTTAGGGTAATCCATTATATTCAAAACCAATACCACCCTTTTGGGGGCCAAACCAATTTTATTAAAGTCAAGACCACCTTTTTAGGGATATTTATCTAGACTAATACTTCCCTTTTGAGGGCCAAACCAATTCTACCAAGTTAAGGCCACCTTTTTGGGCTATTTCTCTATGCCAATACTTCCCTTTTAGGGACCAAAAACATTTAACCAATTCAAGACCACCTTTTTGGGGATATTTATCTAGACCAATACTACCCTTTTGGAGGACAAACTAATTATACCAAGGTCAATGCCACTGTATTTGGCCACATTTTAATTAAGACCAAGTTTTCCCTCTTTGGGGCCAATTTATTCCATTTAATTCTCCTTGCATGTATAATTACTTGGAGGCATTATTATAAGGTTAATTTGAGTCATGACATCCTAGAATGATAATATTGTCTTATGTCAAAGTACTTTTGAGAAACTTACCTAGCTTATCCAATATTTATCCCAATTTGAATTTATTTTGGACACTTCAACCATTAGTCCAAAATCCCATCTAGTCTTATAGACACAAAAAAGATAATTGACCACTCTACATCAACAATACCTTCTAAATATGTTATATAGTATAGATTATGGATAAGACCAATTTACATGACATCTTTTTGAAAATAAAGATGAAAACCTTGCCAAACTATAAGAGATCAGTGCTAAACATTTTACTGGATTTCCAATAGAGAAATTGTGCTATTTGATTAGAACTCCTAAAAAGACACCACATTGAAACCAAAGATCCAAACCTATTATGTCATTACCTAGATAAATACCCCTATCTATTAGCAAGCCAAGTTTACTCCAGTCTTATAATTAATCGATTAGGATATGTAAGGATCCCCTTCCCAAACATAATCAGATATGTCCACTTCTAAAACAAGATAAAGATAGTCAAACCATTATCGACATTTTTTTTGAATCACCCATATTTGACCAAAATCAAACCATTGATGGTCCATATGTATTTAATGAAATACCTCTATTTGACACATAACCCATCTTTAAAGAGACCATTATTTATTTATTGCCAAAAGTCACCCATTTTTTTATCATTTCTTCATCTCAAAGCCTTCATTTCCAAGTGAAAGATGAACAAGGTACTTATGGATAATGAAATTAAATAGGCCCTTTTTTTGGATACATTTACATCATAACTAATACCAAATCTAACATCTAAAGTATAATTGGAAATTATTATGGAACTAATATCAGACCTAATATTAGAAGTAGAATTAACATTAGCCTCAACATCATATTTAGATCCTTTTAAGTTAGAATCAGCTTCAAAATCAAAATATATTAATGTATGTTATGACATTGTTTTCACATTTTTGACATAGCTAATTGAAAACATTTGTGCTCCTTCCATGGTTTTTGAGGAAGATTTCCTTGGCATCGATGCAAGTTCTCCTAGTGGCCTCTTAGGAATTGTGCTACATTTTATCCTTCTATTTCCATTATAAATGCCTTTACCTTAACCAACCTAACCATTATATTGATGTACCACCTTCGACAAATGTCAATTGGGACCAACAAAATGACAAGTTTTTGAACTTATTCAATGGCAACATTTTAGCAGTGAAATTTATAGAGAAACAAGATAATATCCAAGTAGAAGATAAATCTCCTAGTGAAACCTTATTTGAATCACTAGGGGATAGTCAAATTCTAAACTCAACATCTTCTAGTGAAATATTATTTGAGGTATTAAATTATAAGTAGAATAAAACATTAGGATCCTTTAGTGAAACCTTGATTAAGGTGCTAAGGGAAAATAAAAATGAATTATCAACATTTGATAGTGAAACCATATTCAAGGCACTACTAGATAATCTAAAGTAGATCAATTAAGAATTTTTTATTGGTGAAAACCCCTTTGAGGTACCAACAACTAAGCTAATCACTTCCTCATTACTTGATGAAGAAGTTATTGAATTCAATATCAGTCCTACCATAGCAAAAAATAAGTCAAATCTGAAATAAAAAATAATGTGTGTGACTAAAAATACTAATCTTAATTTATTCATCAAACTATTATCCACAAGTCAATGGCCTTTCTGATTCCATTGACAAGAATTTTTTGAAGATCATTAGGAGGATAATTGAAGACAATTAGAGGTCATGGCATCTCAAATTAAAATCATCTCTATGAGTTGATAGGATCACTTATAAAAGGTCAATAGCCAAATCTCCATACAAGCTAGTATATGGTAAAGAAGAAATAATGCTTATTTCTCTTGAATTCCCTATTTTGGAACTAATGTATCAACTTGAGATTTTGGAGAATGAGCTAATGGAAATTAGATATGTAGAGCTCATGGAGATAGAAGAGATAAGGCATCAGTCCATGTTGGTCATGGAAGCTCATCAAGCAATGGTAAAGAGATCATTTGATAAAGGATCTTCTTTAAGAAGTTTTCAAGAAGGATATTTAGTCCTCAAGTGAGATAAGAATAAAGATAATCTAGGAAGGCACATAAAATTTGACTCTCTCCAGAGTGGTCCATAAATAGTCTCTAGTTGTAAATCTAACTATAATGAAATTACTTAGATATTCACACAAAATGATGATTTATCATATAGAATAAGAAAATATGAGAGATTACACAATAATAATTGATAGTAGAGTAGAATAATGGATAATATAGCAAAGCCACTTCAAGGGGGAAACCACCACTATAATGCACTAATAGTAGAATACTTAAAATCATCATCAAAGACTAACCACTACCTTCTATATATAGTCTACTTAGCCATGGTTATTCCATAGACCGACCTAGCTAAGAACATAGAGAAATGTAACAAGAATATAAAAGAGGTATGTAAGCCACAAGTCAGCCACACATATCCCTAGACACTTTAAAGGTTAAGGGCATAGCATGACCTTCCCATTTAAAAAAATGGTGTCCTTAATGTTGAGTCAATTTTGGATGTTGTTGTACAAAGGATTCATCTTCTAAAGTGGCATATTCACAAGGCAGATTCTTCTATTTGATCAAGTACTCAATTTCTCTAGACCACAACTACTTAGTGCATATTTGAAGGATCACCTTAGGATCAAGAATAAATATTCCTTCCTCATCCAATTATGGTAACTCAATTTGAGTATTAACTTTGTATCCAATGACTTTATTCAGGCATGATACATGAAATACTAGATGTATGCGAGTGGAGGAAGGAAACTCTAACTTGTAGGCCATAATATTTAAGGGACAAATTATTATCCTTTTTATATTAATTTAAGGAAATATTCTTATATGGATGTAATAAAATATAGATCCAATCACCAATGTCAAAATGCCTCTCACTCTTGTGTTGATCTACTTGCTGCTTCATGTGATTCTGGGCCATGGCTAAATTTTCATGCAAACTTACAAGGAACTCCTATTGATGGTGTATATGTTATTTAACTACAAGAAACTTAGGATGGACCTTCAAGGTTGAAGTGATAGATGGAGGGTGGTATCTATATAGTTTTAGAAAATGAAACATTTTGGAAAAACCATGAACAAAATTATTATACCACCATTCAACAAGTGGTAACCAATGAACCCATTTATCCTATTTATCAAAAACAAAACAATGGAGATATCCTTCCAGACATTTGTTGACTACCTTAGTTTGTCCATTTTATTAAGGATGATAGGATGAACTATGAGCCAACTGGGTGAATAAACATGTAAATAACTCCATCTAAAAATTGCTAATGAAAATGGGATCTCTATCACTAATAATGATCTTAGGGGTACCATGAAATTTTTAAATTATATTGAGAAAAGTAGATGCCACTATACTAGAAACAAATGGTTTTGATAAATAAAAAATATGAGCATACTTACTAAGATGATATACCACAACCATGATAACTTTTTGACCATCAGATCTTGGTAACCCTGTAATGAAATCCATAGACACATCTTCCCAATGTTGGCTAGGGATGGATAAAGGATGCAAAAGACTTGGGGTTTTGGTGGTTTCTCCTTTATTTTGTTGATAGATCATACATTCAACCACATATTTCTAGACATCCCCATTGAGTCCTTCCCAAATAAATTTCTTGATTCTATGATAGGTTTTCAATAATCTTGAATGGCCCCTAATTGGAGTTGCATGAAGCTCTGAAAGGGTTTTTTGTTTAAGAAGATAGTTCTTACATAGGTATAAATTATCTTTATACCATAATGCATTACCCTTCCATGTGAATTTTTCAAATCCACCCAAATTTTGTTGAAGATTTTAAATCAAATCATGGGTATCACTATTATTTTCCCATTCTGATCATGTTTCCTCTAGCTAATCTACCTACAAAATGGTCATAGCACATAGTAATGTCTCAACTAATTCATCCTTCCTAGATAGTGCATCTATCACTACATTGTCCTTACCTTTCTTGTAAACTATTAAAAAATAATATCCTAACATCTTGGTTACCCATTTATATTGTTCTTTAGATGAAAACCATTGTTCTAAAAAATATTTGGGACTATCATGATCTATCTTTACCTGAAAGTGATGACCCATCAAAGAAGGCTTCCATTGTTTGACTAAATGCAAAATAGCCATCATTTCCTTCTCATAAATGGGCTTGTGATGATTTTTACCCTTCAATTGATGACTTTAAAATGAAATTGGTTGGCCTTATTGCATGATTACAAGACCCATACCATACCCAGATGCATCACATTTAACCAAAAAAGTCTTGGAAAAATCAAGAGCGGCCAATACTAGAGTGTTACACAACAATTTTCAATTATTCAAATGCCCTAGTAGTTATATCAGTCCACTAAAAGGAGTCTTTCTTCAACAAAGAGGTGAGTGAGGTTGTAATGCTCCCATAATTTCTAAAAAAGTTGTGATAGTAACCAGTTAACCCTAGAAATCCCCTTAGTTGCTTGAGTGTCTTAGGAATCGGCCAATCCACTATTGCTTAGATTTTTTAGGATCCACTTTCACTCTTGCATGTGAAATTATATGACCTAAATACTAAACTTCATAAGCTCCAAAATAACATTTGGAAGGTTTGGCATATAATTAATGTTGTTTCAGAATTGAGAGTACCTATTTCACATGGTAAAAATGGTCTTCCCAATTTTTAATATAAATAAGGATATCATCAAAAAATACCAAAAACAATTTCCTCAAACATGGCCTAAAAATAGCATTCATCAAACTTTGAAAGGTGGATGGTGTATTTGTTAGCCCAAAAAACATAACCAAAACATATAATGGCCCTCATAAGTCCCAAAAGTATTTTTGAGTATGCCTTCATCATGGATCTAGATTTGATGATACCTAGAATACAAATCTAACTTGGTAAAATAAAGAACACCATTTAATTCATCTAACAAGTCATCAATGATAGAAATAGAAAAATTATCTTCGATAGTGTACTTGTTGAGTTGTTTATAGTTAGGGCACATCCTCAAAGTGTCATATTTATTTCTCACCATGGTAACTAGTGAATAATATTCACTTTGGCTATGGTAAATGATTTCTACATCCAACATATCAAGTACCATATTTTTAATTTCACTTTTTTAGGCATAGGGACACTTGTATGGCCTAATGTTGGGTGGTGTACTACCAAGATTCAATTTGATAGCATGATCATGTGTATGGTTAGGTTGAAGTCCTTTCGACATGTTACCTAAAATAGCCAAATGGGAATTAATCACTTGTTGTAGATCAGGAGGTGTAGATGGTTGAGTTTGCTAAACTTCCATGGAAAACAAACAAGTTATAAATCCTTCAGCACCCTTTTGAAGAATCTTTGTCATTTGATGGGAGACAAAAATTTGTAGATATTTAGCCCTTAATTCCCTTAACTCAAATGCCCTTCTTTTAGAATAAAAATTCATGAATAATTCTTGGAAATTCATCTCAATAGTTCCTAGAGTGGTGAGCCACTATACTCCCAAAATAATGTTAGCTCCCCCCATAGGAATAAAAAACATAGGAGATTCCAACAAGTAGTCTCCCATGGCTAGCTTAATACTATGGAATTTTACCAAGCAATTGATAATACCACCATCTGCAATCATGACCTAAAATTATGGAATGGGATAAATAAATTAATTCAAATGATTAGCCAACCTATTATTGATTAAGTTGTGTGATCCTAGAATCAATCAATATAATGACCTTATATTTCTCTAGGAAACCCACCAAATTAATATTTTGGGGAGTATTAATACCTACAAGGGCATGATAGGAAACATTAGGTTGAGAGTCTTTATATTCCTCCTCAAGAAATTCTTCATCCTCACCAATTGCCTCCTCATCATCATCATGCTCATCAGCACCTTCGATGTAAAATAAATTATTTTTGACACAATGATGGTCTTTGATTTATTTTATATCACAACTATAACATAAAATTTTGGCTTGTTTCTCCATAATTTATTGAGGTATCAATCTAGTGGGTTGAGGATATGATAGTGCTGGAAAGGTATGATCATGACTAGTAGTGAAGGTTTATTGTTTTACCATCTCTTTTTCCTCTACCATGCATGATCATGGTATAGTTTATAATATAGATATTGGGTTAAACATCTAAACCTCTAATTATATTCTATCTTTGAGATCACCAAAAAATAGATCAGTCAAATTTTCCTCAGTGATGTCTTCTACCCATAAGGATATATTGTGAAATTTATGAATATAATCCTTCACAGTTCTTGTTTGACATAGTTTGGATAACTTGCTAAAATATTTATCAGAGAAATTATTCCAATAATGATCCAACAAATAATCAATGAAAATAGACCATGTAATAAGACCACCATTCTTTTTATCTTGAGCACACAACCAACAATTTACAAATGAACTTCTAAGGTTCTAGATACAAATATGCCACTATCACCTTATGATAACTAGGAGTTTGATGTAAATCAAATAAATTCTCAATTTGGGTAATCCAAGTGAAAGAATCCTTACCATCAAACTTACACATGTACATTTTTGGCAACATTGGTTTCACACTAGAAGTAGAGTTGTTAGTGTTGAGAAGAGGACCTGAATGATGAAGTGGAGGGTTGTTTGACTGTAACTAAGATGAAAGGGAAACTAATTGAGTAGTGATATGATTCAATTGAGTGTGAACCCCATTAATCTCTTTGTGCATCCCTAAAACATCAAGTTAAACTTTAATAAAATCATCATGCCACACCAAGCCCTTTATGTCAACCTAAATTTCTAGATTTCATGTCATTGGTAGGAGGAGTCTTAGGAGTTCCCCCCGCCCCCGCCCGCCCAAATTTTTTCCTCATGTAGAAGGATCAACCATATACAAACCCTAGGAGGGTTTTCACCTCAAAGAAGGTGTACCAAGAGATGGTACCATTGTGATCACCTCACTAAGATAAATCTAATGACTGCCTTTGTGTACTAGGGTAAAAATTTTGACACCATTAAAGTGTACCAATAGAATATACCATTATGATCATCTCATCGATATGAATCCAATGACTGCAATTATGCAAAGAAAAAAAATACTAGACTTTTTTTAAATTATTTTTTTTCAAAAAAGTGTATTGAACAATACTACACTAATAGAAAAAAATTAATTCTTCTCAGATTGCAAGTTATATATTTTCACTCCTTCCTCTATCAAAAATCATGCCTCACTAGATCCAAAAAAACAACACCATAGGAAACTTACCCAAATTGAAGCTTTGATACCATTTGTAATAAAATTACACAAATTTTTGCACATAATGATAATATATCTCATAAATAAGCAAATATGAAAGATTACACAACAATAACTGACAACAGACTAGAATAATGGATAATATAGTAAAGCCACTTCAAGGGGAAAACCTCCACAACAATAAACTAATATCAAAATACTTAACATCATGATAAAATACTAACCACTACCTCCTATATATAGTCTACTTAGCCATGGTTATTCCATCAACCAACCTAACTAAGAACATAGAGAAATGTAATGAGAATATAAAAGAGGTATGTAAGCCACAAGTCAGCCACACATATCCTTATACATGCCAAAGGTTAAGGGAATAACACCCATAATGCCTTCCAACTTGAAAAGATGGATGGTGAAGAGCTTCCTATCCTAGTAAATGAGATACATCTGAAACACTGCTATTGAGGAAGCTAAGTTCCCTATACATATTTTATATTGATTTTCTCTAAGTGTTATTCTAACACATTAGTCTATTTCTATTTTATCCCAAATAAGTTATTTATTTGCACAATTATTTAGTAGGTTAGTTGTTTTTGATTTATTAGGTTAGTTTCCATTTCAAGTTTGTTTCCTTTCCTATTTGGTGGAATTTTTTTCTTTGTAAAGTTGAGAGGATATCTTGTAGTCATGTAAATGGTCCAAGGGTCATTTAAATAGTATTTAGTTATCAAACATAGTAGGCATGCTATCTAGCCAAGTCACAAAAGATGTTAGCCAAATTTGTCCCACATTTAAAGCTTCTGCATGGTTTGATGGATTGAGTGGACCAACTGATTTAAATAGGTCTAGAGTTACAAAGAAGAAGATCCAATCAAGTTTCATGGTGTCTAAGAATTCAAGAGCATAGACCAGGTTGCCTAAATCTTAGGAATCCATGTTAACTTTGAAATATTGATCAAAGGATAAATTTGGTAAAGTTTAAAGACTAGACCATCACTAGGATGTCACAAAGAAATAAATGGATCAAACTACTTGAGAATTTAATAATACACCTTAGAAATATGCATGAGCTAAAATATGGTAGTTTCATGTAGTTCTTCATATTGGGAACATACTCTATAAATTTTGTGTCTTGATGAGGTTTCTAACTTGAGATATGAGCTTTCAAAGATTAACTTATAGAATGGGATGTTCACATGGATGTCAAAATAAATATCAACATTTATCTATTGGAGACCAAAAGATTGATGGTCACACAAACATTAATAAAAATTGTGTCAATGTAAAATGCATTCACATGAACATCAAATATGGGCATGTAGATGTCAAATTTGGATATCATGAAATAGTCATTGAGGTTCAAATCATGGGTCCCAACAAATTTTATGGTGTGCATGAGCTCATACATCTTAATCCAATGGTGTGAGATCAAGTCAACATGTCAAAGGATCTTAGATGGTAATAAATCAAGGGATTACATGAATTCATACATCTAGATCTATTAGTACAAATAGAGTCAATAATTCAACATATATATAGGACTAATAAGAATAAATATAGTTGGGCACAATGTAAAGTTTTTGATTTGGCAATCAATGACCAATAAATAAACAATATATCCAAAGAGCTTCCATTGAAGGTTGATAAACTAGTTTTTTGATCTAGGTGAATAAAATCTTAAGGACACATATCACCATTAGATTTTGATCAAAAATAGGCATAGTCATATAGGAAAGATGGTTAAGGACAAGGCCCCATCACCATTAAATTTTAAATAAGACCTCTGGTCAATAACTTAGAACATGTCAAACTTGTTGTAAGAATCATTCCATTATCATATTCATTATTTTTAAATAGAGGATATTCATGTAAAATAGCTTATCAAATCTCACAAGGTTATATAGTTAAAATAGGTATTTTAAACCAAATACAAAAATTGAAGGACTAGCAAAATTGAAAGCAAGATCAAGTAGTTTATAGGTTTCCATGGATATTGTGAATATGTGTAAACCAATAATTGGATTGGTTTTCATCTATAATATACTTGTGTTCAATATTGAAGAAAATACAAATGTAAGCATGATCATATAAGGCTATCTCATCTATCAACATGGTCAATTTTTTTTTAAGCAAGTACATATGGCTAGCCAAAGTGGATGTGGCATAATTCTATCAATTCCAAGATAGGGTGCTCATCAACATACCAGATAGATAATGGCATGGAGCTCTAAGAAAGGGACCTAGTAGTTGGATAAGGACAATGGGCATTCAATTATTTCATATAATTTATTATTTATTGATAAGGTCATGAGTTAACATCCTCAAACTTGTGCTAATACATCATAGTTCCCTCTCTTTCTCTTCCTTTTTTTCTGTATGTGTTCAATTTTCTACCACATTATGGATCTCATTGAAATTTTTAGATAAGAAATTTATAATATTTTAGAGAATAAACTCTTATGCTCTGGCTTGATTACGCTATTCCAAAATTTTTATTGTAATACCTTTTGATGTAATAAAGACTAAATTCCATCATTTTGTAAGCTAGATTGAAGCATGTTCTATGAACTCATGTATTATGGTTAAGTGAATGCTTGTCTATGTCTAAGTTTTCTCACCTTCATCAAGTGTTTGGTAGCTCTCATAGGTCATTATAAGTGCAATCTATAGTTTATTATTTATCTTGAAATTAGATATCTACCCTCTCATGCTAGTTTGATAATTGGTCAATCGCTTATTGTGAAATATTTATGTGATACTGATCTTATTTTATTTTGAATGTGTCCTATAGTGTGTCTTAGGCAAATTATAAGTTTTCTAATTACTAGTACATCAACCTATTTACATTATTTCATATATTATTGTTATTATCTCTCCCCTTTTCTAAGCAATTATTAGATTAGGTCTAGTTTAGGTGATAGATCTAGAAGGAAGCCAAACTTCTCCAGAGATTTGACCCATATTTAGGTGGCCCACAGCCTAAGGTCATTCTCATGTTGGACTATATTTGTGTAAGAGGACTTGAATAATCTCCTTACTCATCTAGGGTGAAATCTAGGATACCAACACCCCTTTCCATTCAGGTTATCTTCTTGTCATGTCAATTGTCATCTAGAGCTTAGGGTCCAAGTACCTAAGATTAATGCCTTAATTTCACACACACACACACACACAAATTATTCTCTATTTAATTATTTTATGGTGTGTTTTTGTGTTTTCTAATAATTATTATGTTTGATTGTTCTTCATGTGCTCTTTGAATAATTAGATGCTTTATGTTGTTTTTATTTCAATTATGTTTGATTATTTCTTTGCACATTTGTTTGTTTCAATTTTTTTTTATCTCCTTAACTCAATCCACTATATCGACAAGGTCATAATTATGGTGTTTCTTATTATTAAATTATACTTGACTCCATCCATTGGCATATTGTCAACATTGTCATCATGGTTTTGATCATTGGTACATTATTTTCAATTATCTATTAAATCAAGGGTCAGTCTTTATGCACATTATGGCATGGTCATCATGGTATTTTATATCATGGTGTATACCATTTGGTGTTATATAAAAAATCATTTTGGAAGTCTAATTATCAATATTTCAACACAATCTCTCTTTATCTATTATTCCCCAACCAATTCATCCAAATACCTAATCATTATTTCTTAGATTTAGACCAATTAATGATCAACATTCACCATAATATGGTATCTCCTTGTATCATTGATAAAATTTACTCTACTGGCGCACATTATTGTGGTAAGCAAATGCCACCCTTTTTGGATCCCACTTCATTTTTTTTAATGATTCCACCCATTTCTTCCTCTCTCTTTTTAGGGCATGTTCTTTTCAACTTCTTCCCCAATTATTACCATGAGGTATAATCTAAGGATAGTCGAGCACCCCTTGAGAGAATTAATCCAAGTTTAAAAACTTGTGAAATTTCCAAAAGAGAAGAGTGAAGGCATCATTTTTAAAGTGTTATAAAATTTCTTCTTGATGACTTTTTATTTCTTTCAAAATATGTTATTTTGCCTAGTGTCTTGTAACACATTCTAAAATAAGGGGGAAATGTAGAAACGTATTTTTCACCACTTCTATATCTAAACTACATTCAAATGAAATTTCCATAATCACATATAGGTTTAAATAGAAAAATCCACTGGACCAAATTTACTTACACAATTACCAATTTAACCTAAAATCACAACAATACATCCATGATCGGTGAAATACATAGTATTGCATCATTAATCTTATCTAGTGCATCTTGAATTAAATTTTCTCTTTATAAGTGTCTCACAAGAAAATTAAGTAAAAACTTAATTGTAAATAGAAACATTGAAAAATACACCATTATTATAATTGTTGATTAATCCCACTTAATCAAGCCTAATTATTCTTTTAAGAATAAAATCCATGGATTTGAATCATTAGAAAAAGTGTGCAAGAAATAAAAGGTTATAACATTTATTACACTTCAATTAAACACTCAAGACAAGTTCTTATACATCTCTTAGATACTCCTTCTCTTACACCCATGTTACACACTCAAGAGGACCAATGACTACACTTTTCTTCCAAAGTGCCTTCCATACTCCAAAAATGTCTTAAATGGCCTCTTTGACACACTCTATGTATGTAATCATGGATTTTAGGATTGATCATGAACCCTATATCTTAATATAAGATTAAGATTCCATAATAATTCAATAAATCTATAAATAGAACACTCACACCTCTCATTTCATTAAGATTCTAAATGTAAACTTTTTATGTTGGATTATTCCAAAAAGCTTCCTCAACTCTCATTCCAACTCAAATCTAAATCATGTGTATATAATGAGATATTCTACTCATGTGAGGATTCAAACATTGATAAATACTTCTACATCTACAAGCCTAGCTTTGCCTCTTTAGACCAGTCTTCAAATAAATCTTCAAGGGAGGTAAAAATCATGGTCATTTATCTTCCAATTTATATTTCTTGTTTATAATCCATGGCTAAACCTAGGGATTATGTTTGATAAGTTATGTTTTTAAGTTATTTTGGATTTTTATTCATTAATAATTGGATAATCTCTCTTGAATTCTTGATTTACACCTTTGTCATATTACATTGGATCCCCCCTTTAGATACTCAAATTTTATTTAAAATATTGTACAACCTAGTGGATGCGCTTTATACATTGCCTAAAATTTACTGAGGTGCATGAATAATATGTTTTTGAATTAGCTTTTTTTGTGCCTCCTCCTTGATCTTTTACATTTATTTCATTTCTTCTCTATTTAAATCCACAAAAGCACAAAAATCCTTTATGTACTTTATTGGGTTAGTTGGATTCTCTTTAACCTTTTTATCGAATGGAAAAAGGTTTTCTCTTTACCCAAACTCTTTCTCCTCCCTTGTATTTATATTCAATAAATTCTTCTTTTTTACCCTTTTTATAATGTCTCTCTATTTATCAAACCAAGTGGAGACTATAGGTAGTCTAGTCATGACTAGATTATATATCTCATCCTTTCATTCTTGCATCTCTCTAACCCATTATGGAAAAATAAGTTCTGTTTCTTTTTTTGGTTGACTTGGGTCTTCAAAGGTAAAGTGTGGAGTGATTATTTGATGGGGGGTTATTATTGAAGGTGTAAATTAGGTAATTATTTGAATTGGGAATTGTAGGGGTGGATAAACACTTGTTTGATATGGTGAGGCTTCTCCTTGAGGAGTGACTTCAACCACACACTTAGTCAAGCTAGGGGTTTTTATAATTACTATTATGGTTAATTATATAGGTGTCAAATATGTCATTTTTATTTTCAATTGAGATGAATATTTAGGTGACCAATAGCCATTTATGATAGAAAAACCACATATACTAGATAATGTTGACCCTAAAATGGCTAGAGGTAAATATGTAGCTAAAGAATCTATAATTGTAATAGGAAAAAATATGGAAGAGATGAACTCATTGATGTTTTGTCTTTCCTTTTCGATGAGGATATTATGGTCTAATGTTCCAACTAGAGTTTACTCCTCTTGAAAACTTCCTAGGCTCATAGCTTTAGCCTTTTCTAATCCTGATTCCTCATCTTCTTCATCTAGGGTTCCTTCTTCACTTAACCTCTACTCAAGTCCTATCATTATTTATACATTTCCTTCCTCTTCATTAGTAGCATGGTATATTAAGGATATTACATGCCCATTTTCTTCTTCCTCTATTTCCCCCTTATCATGGGATCCTTTTGGAGTACAAAACATAATGGTGGTCTTTCCTCCAGTTGATAAATTTTAGAGGAGGATAGAATACCTTTGGATTTGCTTTGGTAAGTGTGTATGGGGGGAATGGTAGGTGAAGGAGATGATGAAATAGATGATGGATCTAAATTATTAGGGACTACTACTATAGGTGGTGGTGAATTAATGGAAAGTGGAACAATAGTGGTGGAATAAATAATAGATGGAAATGGAACCATTTGAGGTGCTTGAGGATATGAGAATGAATATTTCATATACTCTTTGAGACTCACATGTGTATGTGTTGTAAGTGGAGGAAGAGTTGACATAGAGAATGTGCTCTTTTGTTTGTCTTGAGGATGTGTAATCCTCTTAAATATATTAGTTTCTTGAATTAGTGGTAGTGGTTGGATGCGTGTAATCTAGATGGGGAATAGGGAGACCTCTAAGAATTTAATTTTTGATCTTGATGTTTTTCTTCCTTTGATTTTTGTACTCTCCCTCTTATAGATTAATTTATTTTCCTATAGGAGAGGGAGGTTGGCCTTGTCTTACTAGGTCTTA